>JAMKQA010021801.1:0-12261 GCA_024699735.1 Posidonia australis
GATTCAAGGGTTTTCGGTATACCAAAAATATTCGGTATACCAAACCAAGGATCTTCGGTATACCGATCTGGAGATTCGGTTTGCCAATTTTGCCCTGAACCTGGTGTGTATTGATGTGGTTTTAAATGATGGATAGATGGTTTTAAAGGTATGATGAACTTATTTGAATGATGTTTCCCCATATATTGACATGGAGGAATGTGGAACCCAAATAATGGATTTGGGTGTGATTTTGGGGTTTTAGACCCTATAAATGAATGAAAATATGGTTTTATGTGGTTTCAGGCATGAGACCCAATTTATGATTGTAAAGCATGGTTTTCATGATTTGAGTTGGGACCCCAATGGAGGGTCAAGTGTTGCAAGGAGACAGTCCTGCAACAAAAAGAATGGAATGAAATGGAAATGGTTTTGAAAGAAAATTAAAAGAGTTTTGAAATGGAATACTAATAATGTGGTTGCCGAGCTCATAGCAATGTAGGCTGAGCCTAGGCTTTCATACCTAGTTGTTCAGGTCATCGAGCTCGTAGCGATGTAGGTTGTGCCTAGGCTTCTGAGCTTAGTTGTCGGGTCACCAATGGTGTAGGCTGAGCCTGGGTCATTGGACCTAGTTGTTCAGGTCACTGACTGGGGCGTCAGACAGTGACGTATCCCCGTGCACATACGAGAAATGAAATTGAGGTCAGTTGGCCGAGGCAGTGACTGCCTGCACGGGGAATCTCACCACGGCAGTGCAGGAAGGTAGGGGAAGGATGTCCTCGCCTACTGCTTGTGTGCCTGGTTACCCCTAATCAAGGTAACATTAGTAAAGGAAAGTGGAAATGAATAATGAAAAAGAAATATGATTTGGTCAGGATTGGACTGATGAAATTGTCCTAAAAATCCTGAAATGAAATAATGATGATGTTTTACCAGTTGTCAGCCTGTATTTATGATTTGGTTTTGAGCCCGTGAGGCACTGTGTTTTAGGTTGGATCTGGTCAGAAATGTGGATTTGAAAATGTGATTTTGGGAAGAAATCCCAAGTAATGGAAAAGATATGTTTTGGAAAATGAAATCCAAATGTTTTAAAAGAAAATGCAAGGTGAGGTTTTGAAAGAATAAGTGGTTTTGGAATGAATTTCCAAATGTTTTGAGTGAAGAAAAGGAAACGAAAAAGCATGGACTTGGGATTGAATTCCCAAAATGATTTTCCAGTAAAAGAAAAGAGGATTTTTTTTTTTTTTTAAAAAACCAAGTATTGCAAAATAAAGAAATGAGTTTTTATGGTTTTTTCGAGATTTTTGTGGTTTGTGTGTTTGAGGCGCGTACTGGGTGACTTAGATGTCACTCACGCGTGCTTATTTTGGTTTTCAGGCACAGACCGCGTGCAACCGAGTTCTGGTGCTGGAGTTGGAGCTTCTAGCCGCACATTGTGATCCTGAAGGTGAGCCTTAGTTATAGTTATTTTATGTTTCTGTAAGTAGTGTAATTATGCTTGGTACTGTGTTTTGGTAGCGTGCCTGGGAATGGGGCGTTACAATTGGACTTCATATGAGGTTAGGTTTCCTATTAGGTCTTCTAGGGAATAAGTAGATAGGTCCTTAGCTTGGTTGGTTCCTTCATGTGTAACCTCTAAAATATGCCATGCTTCATGAGAACTCTTGCAGTTTGAGATCCTATAAAACTGTTCCTTACTAACAGTATAAAATAAAATGTTCAACCCTTTAGCATCTAATTGTGCAAGATGTTTTTCTTCATTACACCATTCTCTAAAAGATGTGGAGCTCAAAGTGAAACCATTTACTACTACATCCCATAATTCAAAGTTTATGGATTTCAGATAAATGAGCATCCTACATTTCCAATAACTATAATTTATCCCATCAAAGAATGGTGGCCTATTAATGCTTTGCCCCTCTACAATATTATTGTTAAATGATGATGAAGCCATATATTCTAGTAGATAATTAATCTAACTCTAGAAAACCTTGCTCTGACACCAATTGTTGGATCGAGTGGCTTCTCTAAAGGGGGGTGAATAGAGAATATTAATTTTTTAATATCAAATTTCCCAATTTTAGGTATTAGTTTGACAATATGAAGTATGTTAAAAAATAAATAAGAAACTATAGTAAAATCATACAAGTTTGATGTTAGCACTAATTCATGCACATGAAGGAGATGAGAGACAATGAATACACAAGTTATTTATCTTGGTTCGACCAAACCCTGCCTAGTCCACTCCTCAAGACCCTCTTGAGATTTTCCCTTTATATGTAAAACAAAGCAACACTTACTTGTGTTCGCAATCCCACCAATGCAATCCTAGCTCCTTCCACTTCTCGTTCCCCAAGAAGCTAGAGCCTCCCCTTGTAGCTTTACAATCAATGAGTTCCCTCTCACAGAGCGCTTTTACACTTGAATTACAATTTTGCTTGAGAGGATAAAGTAGGACAGAATTTTGAGCAGAGAAATAAAGAATTACAAGCATATCAATGTGATGTCTCTATCAAGGCACATCGAGGTCCAATTTATAGTCGAGGAATCGTCGAAAAGTGTGTCTGATAGCTAGAAAATGATCATAAACGGCTATATAATCGGTATGCCGTTTTGATCATCGGAATGCCACACCAATCTTCAATTAGCAACTCTCGGGCAATTTGGTATGCTGGAATTCTTTCGGTATGCCGAATTCTCCTGAAACGGTATACCGTTTTAACCCAGTATGTCGTTTTATCTTCAGTTTGTCTTCACAGCATTTTTCGGAGTTCTGTTGCTTATGTCGATTGTTCCAGCTTTGGTATGCCATTTTTATGCAGTATACCGTTTCTGGATTCTTCATCTTTAATCTCGGAGTGCCGTTTTGTATGTCGATTTTTGCTGTATCAATATACTGATTTTCCGTCGGTATGTCGATTTTGATACTTCATTTAATTTACAACTTTTTCTAAGTATACATGACTCAATATACATTTCCAATATATCATACAGTTTACATGACTCAACTAATCTCTTCAATGTTTTCTAAGTATGTCAGTTACAAGTAGTAATTTCTTCTTTCATGAAAATATATATAAAAAATCAATAGTCTAGGTGTAATCATCAAAACAAAATATATTTCTAACAATCTCCCCCTTTTTGATGATGCCAAAATCAAAATATCAATTATGAGTTATAATCATATAGGATAAAAACTTTTATAAAAATTTTCAATAGCCTCCCCCTTAAACTAAGCTCCCCTTTTCATATATGCTATTATCCTTTAAATTGATGTTTTCTGTCCTTTAAATTGATATTTTCGTATATCTTTATATATGTTACTTATTTCTCCCCCTTTTTGACATAATCAAAAAAATATGACATGTGACAGACAACTCTCCCCCTTTTTGACTATAGGTAAGATATAAAATCAATCTCAATCAACCAAGACAAACAGAGGAAATCAAAACAAAAGATAGAGTCATTAATAACTCAAGTTAATTACAATAGATGTCCAAATTTCATAAAAATGTAGAGAGACAACCAAGAAATACTACAACAACAAAACTAAGGAGAGGGCGGATTTATGTGTTCAAGAATATCCTAGTGATATTCTTGAAGCGTGTCCAGGTACGCCTCGACCCGATCACTCAGTTTCTTGATGCTTTCCATTTACTCTTGATGTCATTGATTTTGTTGAAGCATAAAGTCAGAAATCATTTTCTTTTGTTAAAGACACATCTCTACCATTTGTTGTTGAAGAGAATCCAATTTCTTAGACGTATCGGACTCTTCTACCACTTCTTCTTCAGAACTGGCGTCTTCATTTCTTGCTTTTGTTAGTGGTGGTGCAGAAGAGGAACCCTCTGGAAGATTTTTGTGTTTACTATGAAGTTCAATGGATTGTTCCATTTTGCCCATGGCTTGTGTTCCTAAGGGTTTGGATTTTACGGGTAAGCTTGGCTCGTCATCAAGAGAAATGTCATAATTTTCAAACAAATAAGTTAAGGGAGATCCAAAAAAACAACTTGGTTTTTACATGAGTGATATAGTGAAAAATCACTTGGCCCCAATTAACTGGAATTTGTTTGACAATGGCATAGACAGCTTTATAAGTAAGTTCACTCAACTCATCTTGGTGGGCCTTCTTTTGGACTAAATTGGCAGCCACAATGTAGGCAATAATGTGTGATTGTTTGATGAGTTGTTTGATCTTACTGGGTTTGAATGTGCTCCTAGGATTCAAGGATATGGCTTTATTCATTTCTCCATGGGACCAATCTAACTCATAAATAGATAGGGTGATGTCGGTCCTGGAATATGGAATTTTAAATAACCGACCTAGTAAAACATCGTCAAAATCTATGGTATTGCCACATATATAGGAATGGGCTAGAGAGTGAGAATATGTCATGTTGGCATAGAATTGGGATACCAGGGTAGGATAATACAATCTATCACCTATAGAACTTTAAAATGGGATTAAACCCTGGAAATCAGACAGAGGCCTAATGGAATCAAGTATATTGAAGAGGATTCGTCTTCCAGTGAGTACCTCTCTGTTGGCAAATCTTTCTCGGTGAACTTTCTCAGCTTCATTGTCAACAAAACGATATTTTTGAGCGTGAGTATCAGAAGCCGCCGGTGTGTCTTCCGTTTGCTTCCTTTTTCCCTTACATGCGAGCATCTTCTTAGGTGCCATTGCTAGAGAAAAGGAGAGGAAGGGTCGGAGAGGGCCGGAGAAGATTGGAGAGGGTTGAAGAGGGAGTATTCTTGGATGGGAAGGAGAAGGGAGAGGCGTCGGCGGAGAGAATCGGTCAGTCGGAGTTTAAAACAAATGAGGAACAACCCTATGTTTTGGGTTTCAAAACAGGGTTCGCGAGTGATTCGGTATACCAAAAGAAATTCGGTATGCCGAAAACAGTTACAGGAGATTTCGGAACAAGTTTTGATACATGCACCGGTGTATCGAAAAAGGTGACTCAGGGGGGTTCGGTATACCGCATAATTTCGGTATTACAAAAAATCCATTCTGAAAAATCTGTCATAAAATCAATATACCGTTCTAATTTCGGTATGCTGATCCAGTAATTTTCGACAGATACCTTCGGTATTCCGAAAATGCACACAAAGTAATATTTTTATGTAATATCTGATAATTTACAAATATCTAGATCTCTTCTAATTTTAACAAATTGTTGTTCATCAAGAGGTTTTGTAAATATATCTGTCAACTGTTCCTTAGTTGGAATAAATTCTAACTTGATATTATTTTTAAGAGCATGGTCTCTTAGGAAATGATGTCTTACTTCTATATGTTTAGTCCTAGAGTAATGAACTGGATTTTTAGATAAATTTATAGCACTTGTGTTGTCACAAAATATTGGAGTTGTTGATAACATTATATTGAAGTCTTGTAGGGTTTGTTTCATCCATAGAATTTGGGCACAACAACAATCGGCTGCAATATATTCAACCTCTGTTGTTGAGAGTGCAACACTATTTTCTTTCTTACTAAACCAAGAAACTAAAGAGTGTCCTAGAAATTGACACGTTCCACTAGTACTCTTCCTATCAGTTCAACATCCCGCATAATCAGTATCACAATATCCTATACGATCCAAGCTAGTGTTTCTGGGATAATATAGCCCAAAATCAATTGACCCTTGAAGATATCTTAGAATTATCTTAACTACTTTCAAGTGTGATTCCATAAGTGAGGCTTGAAATCTTGCACACAAGCATACACGAAACATTATATCTGGTCTACTTGCTGCTAAATACAAGAGTGATCCAATCATCCTCCTATATAATTTTTGATCTACCTTTTTCCCATTTTCATCATTTTCAAACTTAGTTGAGGTGCATATATGTGTCCTAGCTTTTTTGCTTCAATCCATTCCAAATTTCTTCAATAACTCCCTAGTATATTTTTCTTGGTTTATAAATATCCCATCATTAGTTTGCTTAATTTGTAATCCAAGAAAGAATGTCAGTTCTCCCATCATACCCATTTCAAATTCTTTTTGCATAATCATGGAAAACTCTTTGCAAAGATTTTCGTTTGTTGATCCAAAGATAATATCATCCACATATACTTGAATAATTAGAATGTCATTTTTTAACCTTTTTGTGAATAAGGTAGAGTCAATAGCACTAATCGAAAACTTTTGATCTAGTAAAAATTCCCTTAATCTTTCATACCAGGCCCTAAGTGCTTGCTTAAGACCATAAAGTGCTTTGTTTAATTTATAAACATGATCTGGATTAACTTCATCTTCAAATCCAGGGGGTTGTTTAACATACACTTCATCTTCAATAAATCCATTTAGAAAGGCACTTTTCACATCCATTTGAAATAATTTAAACCCTAGGTGACTAGCATATGCTAACAACATCCTAATGGATTCTAATCTAGCTATAGGAGCATAGGTTTCATCAAAATCAATGCCTTCCTCCTGATTATAGCCTTAAGCTACTAGCCTAGCCTTATTTCTAACTACTTTGCCGGATTCATCTAGTTTATTTCTAAAAATCCATTTTGTCCCAATAACTTGTTTATTCTCAGGTCTTGAAACCAACTTCCAAACATTGTTTCTTTCAAATTGATTTAACTCTTCATGCATGGCGTCTATCCAATAGTTATCATCACAAGCTTCAGTTACATTTTTAGGTTCAATGGATGATACAAAAGCATAAGTTGCACAGCCATGATCGAGATTGGATCGTGTTTGAATTCCTTTGGAAACTTCACCTATGATGAGTTCCTTAGGATGTCCATACACGTATCGCCAATCTTTATGACTGGGTTGCTCATCATTAAGTTTTAATTCCTTAGTTTGGTTTTCTAATGTATTTACATTTTCCTCTTGATCATCATCAATGTCTATGTTTATTGCCTTAGTTTCAATATTTTCTTCAAAATTTACGTGCATTGATTCTTCCATTATTAAAGTTCTTTTATTATAAATTCTATAAGCCTTGCTCCTAGAGGAATATCTAAGGAATATTCCCTCATCAGTTTTGGGATCAAACTTATCTAAATTGTCCTTCGTGTTCAAGATAAAGCATTTGCATTCAAAAATTTTAAAATAAGAAATTCTAGGGGTTTTGTAAAACCGGAGTTCAAATGGAGTTTTATTTAAAATGGGTCGAATTAAAACTCGGTTTGATATAGCAAGTTGTATTCATGGCTTTGGCCCAAAAGTGCTTTGGCAAATTGCTTTCACAAAGCATAGTCCTAGCCATTTCTTGAAGTGTTCTATTTTTTCTTTCTACAACTCCATTTTGTTGAGGGGTTCTTGGAGAAGAAAAGCAATGCTCAAAACCATTCATTTCACAAAAATTTTCAAAGTCATCATTTTCAAATTCTCCTCCATGGTCACTTCTTATTTTAATAATCTTTAACCCTTTTTCGTTTTGAACCCTCTTGCAAAACATTTGAAATTCAATGAAAACATCATTTTTGTTTGCTAAAAAGAAAACCCAAGTAAAGCGTGAAAAATCATCGATAATAACAAAAACATATCTTCCACCCCCTAGATTTAGTGTTCTACTTGGTCCAAACAAATCCATATGAATTAATTCTTGTGGTTTGGAAGTAGAAACTATATCTTTAATTTTGAAAGATGATTTAATTTGTTTTCCAAACTGACATGCATCAATAGTTCATCCATTTTAAAATCAATTTTTGGTAGCCCTATCACGAGTTCACTTTTGGATAATTTAGAAAGTTGTCCCATATTGGCATGGCCAAGTCTTTTATGCCATAACCAATGATCGTCATTTGAAGATGCAAGGCAAGATAGAGTCATATCAGGTTTATGTGAAATTTTTATTTTATACACTTTTTTTTTTTCCAATAAATATGATTTCGTTAGTTTTAGTATCTATTATAGTACATTCATATTTATCAAACATTACTTTATAGCCTATGTCACACAATTGGCTTATGCTAATCAAATTATGTTTAAGACCATCTACAAGTAGAACATTTTCAATAGAGGGATTGTGAGTGTTACCTACATTTCCTATCCCCACTATTATTCCCTTTGCAATATCACCAATTGTGACTACTTCGTCTTCTTTTGTGCTCAATGTACACAAGAGACTATGATCTCATGTCATGTGGCGGGAGCATCCATTGTCTAAGATCCACTTGGAGTTCATGTTTTTCCTGCATCATAAGATGCAAGTAATGTTTTAGGTACCCACATCATTTTTGATTTCCTATTTCTATCATTCATTTTAGTTTGATTATTCTTAACATGTTTTCTCACAACAAAGATGTCTTTTTCGTTTGTAGTTGCTCTTATGAATCCATTTTCATATGGGGTGTCATTAAATTTTGTGTATCCAATTCCATGTTTGTTCAATGAATGTCTCTGACTAGAAAGGATTTTATCTAAATTTTCTTTTCCTTTTGTGAATTTGGTTACTGTGTTAAGTAGGTCATTACTATTGATTTTTAAGGTGGTAATATCTTTCTCTAGGTTCTTTATATTATATTTCATATGTTTAATTTCGTGCTTGAGTTCAATATTTTTCTGATTTAGTTCATCATTTTCATCAAGCAAGATTTTACCTTCACTAATTAATTTCTCATTTTTATTTGTAAGATTTTCTATGTTTTGGTTTTGACTTTTGTGTATGGCTTTTAGATTCTTGTATTTTTCATATAACTCATTAAAGGCCTCCAGAAGTTCCTCCATGTTTGTCTTCCATGTCAACTGAAGAGCTAATTTTACTAGCATGTGTCATGAAGCACATGTTGGCTTTTTCACTTTCAGAAGCAGAGTCCTCATCAGAAGATGAGTCACTCTCATCCCATGTGGCTTGGAGGGCTTTCTTCTTTATGGGTCTTTCATTCCTTTTATTAATTTCATTTTTAGAAGTGGACAGTCTCGTTTGAGATGTCTTGGTTTATTGCATTTAAAGAATAGGGGTGGATCATCTTTTCCTTTATTTTTATCTTGATATTTATTTAATTTCTTCTTAAATCTTCTTCTCTTAATGAATTTCTTAAATTTTCTAGTTAAGAGGGCTATGTCTTCATCTTCATCTTCGGATTCTTCTGAATCAGAGGTAACTTTTAGAGCTATATTTTTCTTCTTAGAGCTTTCAATTTATTGCTTATCCTTTTCCTTTTCTTTTAGTTGGGGCTTCTAGCTGCACATTGTGATCTTGAAGGTGAGCCTTAGTTACAATTATTTGATGTTTCTATAATTAGTGTAATTATGCTTGATACTGTGTTTTGGTAGCGTGCCCGGGATCAAGGCGTTACAGTTGGACTTCATATGAGGTTAGGTTTCCTATTAGGTCTTCTAGGGAATAAGTAGGTCCTTAGCTTGGTTGGTTCCTTCATGTGTAACCTCTAAAATATGTCATGCTTCATGAGAACTCTTGCAGTTTGAGATCCTATTAAACTGTTCCTTACTAATAGTACAAAATAAAATGTTCAACCCTTTAACATCTAATTGTGCAAGATGTTTTTCTTCATTACTCCATTCTCTAAAAGATGTGGAGCTCAAAGTGAAACCATTTACTACTACATCCCATAATTCAAAGTTTATGAATTACAGATAAATGATCATCCTACATTTCCAATAACTATAATTTATCCCATCAAAGAATGGTGGCCTATTAATGCTTTGCCCCTCTACAATATTATTGTTAAATGATGATGAAGCCATATATTCTAGTAGATAATTAATCTAACTCTAGAAAACCTTACTCTGACACCAATTGTTGGATCGAGTGGCTTCTCTAGAGGGGGTGAATAGAGAATATTAATTTTTTAATATCAAATTTCTCAATTTTAGGTATAAGTTTGACAATATTAAGTATGTTAAAAAATAAATAAGAAACTATAGTAAAATCATACAAGTTTGATGTTAGCACTAATTCATGCACATGAAGGAGATGAGAGACAATGAATACACAAGTTATTTATCATGGTTCGGCTAAACCCCGGCCTAGTCCACTCCTCAAGACCCTTTTGAGATTTTCCCATTATATGTAAAACAAAGCAATACTTACTTGTGTTTGCAATCTCACCAATGCAATCCTAGCTCCTTCCACTCCTCGTTCCCCAAGAAGCTAGATCCTCCCCTTGTAGCTTTACAATCAATTACTTCCCTCTCACAGAGCGCTTTTACACTTGAATTACAATCTTGCTTGTGAGGAGAAAGTAGGACTGAATTTTGAGCAGAGAAATAAAGAATTACAAGTATCTCAATGTTATGTCTCTATCAAGGCACATCAAGGTCCTATTTTTAGCCGAGGAATCGTCGAAAAATGTGTCTAACGGCTAGAAAACGGTCATAAACGGCTATATAATCTGTATGCCATTTTAATCATCGGAATGCCTAACCAATCTTCAATCCGCAACTCTCGGGCAATTCAGTTTGCCAGAACTCTTTCGGTATGCCGAACCCGGTATGCTGTTTTATCTTCAGTTTGTCTTCACAGCTTTTTACAGAGTTCCGTTGCTTGTGCCGATTGTTCCTGCTTCAGTATGCCGTTTTTATGCGGTATGCCTTTTCTAGATTCTTCATCTTTAATCTCGAAGTGCCGTTTTGTATGCCGATTTTTGCTGTATCAATATACTGATTTTCCTTCGGTATGTCGATTTTGATACTTCATTTAATTTACAACTTTTTCTAAGTATACATGACTCAATATACATTTTCAATATATCATACAGTTTACATGACTGAACTAATCTCTTCAACGTTTTCTAAGTATGTCATTTACAACAAGTAATTTCTTCTTTCATGAAAATATATATAAAAATTCAATAGTCCAGGTGTAATCATCAAAACAAAATATATTTCTAACAGCCTAGTGTCGAGCTTCCCGACTCACTTTGTGTGGTTTTGGCCATTGAGGACCTTTGCTTGTGGTTTTGGGCTGGTAGAACCTTATGTAACATCAGGGCATGATTGTCCATTTCTATAATAAACCATGTATTATTTAATATTGTGTTTAATGGTTTATTAATGGATAATCTGTTGTTTTTTGGTTGTGTGTGGTTGTGGGTGGTTTTCTGTGCATCTGGTTGTGATTTGGTACCTATTTGGAGTCCGGTTGGAGGATGCACAGTCGTCTCGGTTTACGTGCCATTCTTTTCTCTTTTCTTTTCTTCCTCTTTTTCCTTCTTTTCCGCGAGCCCTAACTTCCGCCATCTTTCCCATGTCTTCTTCTTCTTCCTCTTCTCCCTCCCGTGCCACCACTGATGGAGGCCCGTGCCTCCCCATCTCGTCCGACGGGATGGGTGGCCGGCGTCTTGTGGATGGGAATGGGGATAAGAGGGGGAGGCAGTGGCGGAGTGAAGGAAGGGTGTTACGCAGAGAGGAAAGGAGGGAAGAAAGGGGGCTAAAAAGCACGCGATCGCGGGAGGAGGTGGTGAGCTGAGCCATCCGGACGTCTCGCCGGAGCTCATGGTAGCTTGCCGGGGTGGGGTAAGAGTCGCCGGTAGCGTGAGTAAGGTATGTGACCCCCTACTCCTCCTTTTGCCCTATTTTGGGTTAAATGTAGGTTTTATGCATAAAATAGGAATAAATGCATGAAACAAATCATAGGAAATTGGTATGTGAATGAGAATGTGATGTTTAGCATGTGTATGATGTTATCATGCTAATTTATGAGCTTTTTGTGTGGTTTTTCGTGGTTGAATGAGAAGCATGCTACAGTGTTTATTTTTGAGCTCTATGTCTTGATGATTTTATTTAGAGCAACATGCTTAGTGGATTTGTGATTGGTTTGAGGGGTTTTGAAGTAGACTTGAGGGTCTACACCCCATGTTTTTATGACAATTTATGGATTTTTGTAGAGGGGTCCGATCCTTACTCCCATTTGGGGAAGAAAAGGAGGACTGTGGCTTGGGGATTTTCTGCAACAGTAGAAAACGACATACCATTTTGGAAACGGAATGCCGTTTTGCGCCCAGGTGGTTCCCTGGTCCGCTGGTTCGGACGACCGAAATGTTTCGGTCGACCGAATCAGGGGATTTCGGTCGACCAGAGGATTTTGGTCGTCCGTTTTAGTGGGGGACTGGTTTTTCTGACAGGGTTTCGACATACCGAAATTGTTCGGAATGCCGAAACAGGGAAAAACGGCATACCATTTTTGAGAACGGTCTACCGATTTTTCCCTAAGATGCTTAGGTCTTAGATGTGACCTTTTGTTGATGTTGTGTGGTTTTATGGCCTGATGGGTGTTTTGCCTCATGTGGTGACATGAAGGCATGTGGTGCCCCAAATGGTGGATTTGGGCGTGGTTTTGGGTTTTGACCCTATA
>JAMKQA010021803.1:0-11786 GCA_024699735.1 Posidonia australis
AAACTGAACCTAGACTAAGTCTTCAAGCACTTCTTTTTTTCAATCAGAAGGCACCATAAAATGAGCCAATTCTATACCTGAATGATCACAGTAAAAAAGAGAGAGGATTCCTGCATGATAAACATATAACTACATATATGAAAGGTTATGTTAAGCCTATGAACAATCATTTGATATACCTCTATAAATTCAACTAGCCTTACCATTGGGTACTGAGGAATACCATTCCATATAGGCCTCACTGATCACAATCAAATAATGATTAAGAGAAAAATAAAAAACCCAAAAAAACCCAAATTAACTCCAGACTCTACTATTAAGGTGACTCAGAGAAAATTAATAAAAATATCATGTATTTCATCTTGAACTGTCTTGTGCTATTTTATCTTAATTTAGGTGGTGTAACAGCCAGAATAATAAAACCTAGTCAGAACAGAATCAACCCAGGAATGTCAAACCAAAGTAGAAACCAAACTTGGAAACTTTATAATATAATCCACAGAAAATGAGCCAATTCTATTTGAATCATCAGCCACAAAGAAAAAAGAGTCCCACATAGATAAGCCAATAAACATATGATATAATTGTCAGTTCATCATTATAACATATCATTCAGTTGGGTACAAATAACATAATGATATAATAATACAAAAACCACATTTTTCTGGCTCACAATATTCAGAAATTAAGTATACAAACCTTTGTATTCACAGGCCCAAGACATCCTAAAAACAAAGTCAAAGTAACACCACAGTTTTCCGCTAATAACATTGTATTTCTATAGCCTCAATAAAGTCGTATCAGAAACTCAAAACCTGCACAAGTAGATAGTATGCACATTGCGTATTCATGAACTATTCTACAGGGAACATTTCAACCATTTACCTGGCCTAAGACTCATCACCACGTCCGGCAGCATTGGCCCTCCTAGTCCTCAAATTCTCATAATCAGGGTCATCAGATGGCAATTCATGTCGACACACAGGACATGTGTTCCGCATCCCTAGCCAGGGCAAAATGCACTCCTCATGATAATGGTGCAAGCATGGGAGCTGCTTCACGCTCTCTCCCACCGCAATATCATCCTTACAGACTGCGCAAAGTGTATTACTCTTGTCCACATCCTCTTGGCTCAAGACAACCGACGGAAGCCTCTCGACCACATACTTCGCGGCTGGGGGACTCCCCTTACCAGAAAAACCATCATGCTCAGCGAATTGCCCAAACAAAACTTCGTATTCCGACGTATAAACATAATCTTCCTGGTCCTGGTCATGTTCTTCACCGACAAACGACTCGAAATCCGTATGCTCCACGGAAGAAGTAGAATTCCTCTCTATGTTATTCATAGTGAGCAGCACCTCCCATTCGACATTCCTCGCAACCCCCACCTCCTCCTCTTCGGCATCGACTAATTCCCCTATCCGATCCACGACCTCTCGCCAATCGTCTACCAACCTGTCATCAACCTCCTCCCACTCGAAATCCTCATCCCTCCTCGCATCCTCGATCCGAAGGCAATCCCATTGCAACGGAATACCCACATCATCATCCTCCTCCTCAGAATCCAACTCGAACCCAGCAATCCTCAAACCCTCATCACCACCACCGACACAGAAACCGTCTCCGCCTCCATCGTCGTCCTCCTCCAGACCGATGTCATCATCCCTGTCCAACCGGTAGCTCCCGACGCCGAGGAGATCAGATCCAATCTCCTGGACACGGTCGAGAACCCTAGCCCCAACGGATCCGGCGGTCTCAAGGAAGTTGTGTGGCGCTTCCTCGACCCCGCGGTCGTGGTCGTGGATCTCGAGGGAGGAGGACCAGTACACCGGATCGTCGTCGTCCTCGTACTCCGAATCTTGAAGGATTTGAGATTCGATTTCCACCTCGGAGGAATCATGGTGTCGGTGGAGGAGGTGGTGGTGGTGGAGGACGAGCTCCACCACTTCCGCCATTGAATTGGAGAAGGAAAATGATGATAGAGAAGAGGAAGAAGAAGATCGGATTCTGCAGAATGGAACCTCGGCCTTGCCCTTTTGTTGTTCGAGGGAAGGAGAGAGAGAGAGAGAGAGATATTTGCAATAAGTTTTTTTTTTTTTGTTGTTTTTGGATTTTTTTTTCCCCCTCAAATATCTCTCATGAGATCTATAATGCTTTATAAATACCTCCCTTGTTCCGATAATTTTTCAAACACCCTCAGACTTTGACAATTGCTTTATGTACACCTGAGTTAGTACTTTATCTGATGGAATGAGATGTTTGAAACGTTAGTGGCACTTTTAGTTTTATCCTAGATAAATTTACATAAAATCCCATAAGCTTCAACAGCCAAGTCTTCTCTTCCTCTTCCTTTTCCACACACTTCATTATGAGCTTCAACAGTTATGGAAGTCCTTAACAAGTTTCCTCCTACCATCGAGCTCTACCTTGGAATCCATGCACCTTCTCGTCAAACTAGCAAACCATGCATCATCTTTGACACTCATAAAGGTGGTGGTGGTGGTGGCATTTTCAATTACAAACCTTCTTCGAAGACCATGATTGCAGCAGTGGTGTCGAAAAATACTCTAAGACCATATTTTTGATTAGGTTAGATTAAGTTTTTTTTTTTTTTTTGAAATTAGTATGTTTTCTTTTGTTCTCCCGAACGTCTGTAAAATTTGAATCTAAAAAGGAGATGTGAGTTTCACTTTTCCTAGTCAACTACACTGTAGATTAGGTTTTGACTTAATGTCTTTTCTATGTCATAGTTTAGGTTTAACTCTAACCAGGTAACATTATAATTACAAGGACAAAACGATGCATAACAGGTGGTCAAGATGGTTGTTAGAGTTTTAGAGGTATTTGGAGAATTTAGGACATTGTTAGTCCTATTATGAGTATTTAGGAAGAAATTTTTTTTTCTAATTGTCATATTTTTAACATTGTCAACTACTTGGTGTTCTCGAAGGCCTTATCAAAAAATAACAGTAGGGGAGTTGAAATTAGTCCCAAGGATATCCGCAAAAGTTAGGTCAACTCAACACGAAAGCTAAAGCTTATGAACTAGAGCATAGATTAAAGATTGAATTTTGAGTTAGTCTGTTTCCTAAAGGTTAATGCTAATATCATTGTGTGGGGAATGAATCATCTATTAGGGGTAGACTCTACCCAAGCGCAACTCAACAGTCTTGTTAGAATGGACAACAATCAAGCTGAACACCAAAAGGAATAAGTTGGCCAATGAAATCTCACCAAATTTATGGAAGGTTTGAGTGCTCTACTTTTCTTATTTGGAAGGGCTATCATGAAGTTTTAAGACAAAGAGATTCCAAGATCCTACAAAGAGAGAATTTAAGTCAACAAGAACATGTAAGGCAAAAAAAAATAATGATCTTAGAAATCATTCTACTGGATATTATTAGCTTCAGAGTATCTTTCGTAGTATTATTTGTGGACCAGATTATGGAAGTTGGACACAAGATCATATGATGTTAAAGTACACTTAGAGCAAGTGGAAGTGTAGGAATTAAGTGTTATATTGTTATAGATGAGAATTAGAATCATACTTCACGTAATGACCTTGAGCTAAATGGTGATTCAGATCTAAAATAATGTTGGAACTTTAACTAAAAAGTTGTGAAAATTAAGAAACAAATAAGTCAAGTAAAAATCAAGATCTACTGCCATAATATTGATCTCAACTAAAAACATTTTTGACTTAATTGTTAGGCTTCAGCCTTTTGAGGTTGTCACGAGTCTATTAGGTATGCTGTTGTTATCAGTCAATTGAGTCAAGAATTGTGTTTATATTCTTTAGCCCCTTTCTTTTAGTGTCCAAAGTGTTTCAAGTTCCAGTCAATTTCAGCCATTAAAAAACTTCTCTCAATGGCAGAAAGCATATCAAAGAAACAAGAAATTAGAATATGTCATACAACTTTAAGACAAGTAGATTAAATTCTTGCGCTGTTGAACTTTTAATCATTTCTGAAAACCTAAAAGAAGGTTACTTACCTACAACATGCGTTGTTCCTATAGTTCCCATGATTATAACCAGTCAATCTGGAAGAAACTGAATGTTCTTGCTGTACTTTGGTTAGACAATACAGACCGTTGGATCAGAATATCCTTCTTGCTGAACATGAGAGTGCACTACAACAGTCCAGGAGACGGTGGATCTTCCCACTGTCTATGAGCTGAAGGTCACATCAAATTAGTTTTCATTAGATTTTGACATATCAACTAAAAACGAAAAAAATGCATCCAACTGTCCCAATGTAGTTGGCCAAGCCAAATGAGTGAGGAAAAAGTCCAAAAACATAGTTGTATCATGTATGTGTCGGTGGAAAAAAGATCAATAAACAAGTATTAATACACTGCACTGGTAGTGATATACTTCGTCCGATTTCTTTTTAATTTTTTTGCAAACAACTGTGGAGGTTATTTTTCTTTATATTTTTTTCTCTTATAATCCGTGAGATTTGAATTTGAAAAAGAAGTGTTGAGATTCACTCTTCTTGATCAACTACATCATGGTAGTTGGTTGATTTTTTTTTAATTTTGCTTATGATAATTACAACTTGGAACTTATGAGGAATTGACAGTAGTAAATAGTAATAAAAGAAGATGGTTAAAGAATCTAATTCGTGCCTCTAAAACTGATATCCTCGTTGTTTTAGAAACCAAAAAAGAATCATTCTCTAAATTGTTGGGCGTATTAGTGATTGGGAATTTATTCCTTCTTTCGGAATGTGAGGAGGAATTCTTATTGGATGGAATTGTGGACTCGTTACTAAAGTTGGACACCTACTCAAGCATTTATTCATTGTCTATTGAATTTTGCAGCCACTCAAATAACTTCTCTTGGAGGTTGATAAGGGTTTATGGCCCTTGTGCTACGAATCTTAAGTCTTTCTAGAAGAGCTCAGGCATATTTCTCTCTTTATCGACGAAAACTGGATTATTGGAGGAGATTTCAACTTTATCCGATTTTCTCATGAAAAATCAAATGGATTTGTTGTTCTTTCCATCGTAACTAATTACAACAACTTTGTTGTTGAGTCCAATCTAATTGATTACTTGACAAGCAATCACCTATATACCTGGTCTAATCTCTAGGACTCCCCTATTATGGTGAAATTAGGTAGATTTTTGGTTTCATTAAATTGGGAAAACCAATTCTCTATGGTATTCCATTATCTCTTGACACGAGACCACCTCAATGGAGTCCTTTGACCTTCAAATATCACAAATGTTGGTTGCTAAAAGTAGGGTTTCTTGAATTAGCTCATCATTCTTGGACTAACTCAAGTAGTGCCCTTTGTCCTATTCTCAATCTTGCATTCAAATTAAAATCCACTAAGTTCGTCAATAAAGCTTGGTTATCATCTCACAAAAGTGATTTTAGAGAGAGACTACCCTAAATTGAAAATGCTATTAGTGCTTTGGATTTAAGAACGGAATCCACTCTCCTTAGTGAACAAGAGAAAGCTTTAAAACTTTCTTGAATCAGGAATTATATTGGAAGTAGAAATCTCAAATTCAATAGTTGAAAGAAAGTGATAACGATACCTCTTTTTTCTACAAAACAACCAATAACATAAGACATAGAAATACTCATACCTCCCTAATTATTAATGGAGAGAGGACTGACTCTAAAAGAATGAAATGTTCAAAAATCTTTAATGTCTTTTTCACTTTTTTCAATTCTTCCTTGTCACTACGCCTTTTATTAGACTGGGACCAACTTCTTCCAACTAAAATACAAAATGTAGAAATATTGACACTCTTTTCAATTCTTCCTTGTCACTACGCCTTAGACTGGGACCAACTTTTTCCAACTAAAAAACAAAACGTAGAAATACTAGAATCCTCGTTCACAAAATAATAAATCAAAGCTGAGGTGTTTGCCCTAATAGGAGAAAAGTCTCAAAGTGCATATGAGTTCTTAATGTGCTTTTACTAGTGTTTTTGGCAGCTTATTAAACTTGATCTGTATGATATGCTGGATCATTTTCGTTCTTCTTTAGATCCTGACACATTGCATTGCATTAATCAAACCTTTATTGTCTCAATTCTAAAAATAAAATAATGTGGAAAATGTCAAAGATTTTAGATCGATTAGTTTACTCAATAGCAACTACAAAAATCATATCAGTATGTCTTGCTAAGTGACTAAGCCCTATCCTAAATGCACTGATAAATGATTCCCAAAGTGCCTTACTTAAAGGAAGAAATATAAGAGATTATTTTCTTGGTGCTTAGAAAACTCAACATCTCATTCATTCTTCTTGAAGTACGAGGCTTATGATCAAATTATACTTTGAAAAGGCCTTTAGTAGAGTCAATTGGGAATTTATTATTGGCACTCTAATTGACCGAGGTTTTGGGGATAAGTGGATTAAATGAATTAGAATGTGTATCACATGTGCACGATTCTCTATACTAATTAATGGTTCCTTCCATGAGTTTTTGGAACTTCTAATTGACTCCGTCAAGGAGATTCCCTCTCTCCCCTACTCTTTAATGTGGTCACACATATCTTAAATAACATGTTGATCTTGAGAAGAGACAATAATTTGATCCATGGAGTTCAACTCCCAAATGGTGGGCCTAAAGTTCTAAATATACAATGTGTGAATGATCCTCTTTTATGTGTTTCTCCTTGTGTGGAAGGACTGATAAATTTAATAAGAATATTATATTGTTTTCAAGCATGTTCAAGACTACCGCATTAATTTTAATAATTCTTCCATTACTGGTCTTGACACTACCGACAAAGACCTAGCATTATATTGTGCTATTTTGGGTTGTGAGATTAAAAAAAACCTTACCCATTTCTTATTTAGGTTTGCCATTACACTATGAGGCATATGAGGCAACCTTATCAAACAACCGACACCAGTTATTGATAAGCTTACTTCAAGATTGGGATCTTGGAAAGGAAGGCTCCTATCCATTTGTGGCAGAGTCCTTTTAAATTCTATCTTATCAGTAATTCCTACATATTATCAATCGGTACTTCATCTTCCAACTAGTGTTGCAAAAAAAAAAGATCAACTAAGAAAAATGTTTCTATGGAAATTAGGTGCAAGAGGCACAGGATTATCATCTTTTTAGTTGGGAACAAATCTATAGAAGTAAACCTTAGAATGGCATCGGTATAATCAATATACACACATTTAATTTAGCACTTAAGTGCAAACTGGTTTGGAGTGTTCTCTCCAAAAATAACAACCATAAATGGTGAAAACTTATCACTGCTAGATACCTTTCTATTGGTCATTGGGGTGTCTTTCTTAACTCTAGCTATAGTTGCATTTCTCCATTTTGGAGAGAAATTAGACCCGTCTTTTCCACTGTTAATACATTTAGCACAATGATGGTCCGAAATGAAGCATCCAACTTATTTTGTGAAAGCAAATGGATCGGCTTCACACCACTCAACTACACATACCCAAATCTCTTCTTCCTAGTAAAAAACAAAAAAGGTACTCATACAGGGATAGCTTCCTACTCCCAAGCTAGGCTAGAAAATGCATTTAGATTGGATCTTAATTACTCCCTTGTTAATTTACATCATCTCTGGGCAATTATTAACTCTTTTATTCCTGAGGATGGTGAAAATCAAATTTAATGGACCTGAATAATAACAGACTTTTCTCTATTAAAAGATATTATAATATTCTTAATGATAGTGGCCTAAAGTTTCCTCTATTTTCTTGCATTTGAAAATCTTATGTACCTCTAAAGGTAAAAAATTTTGTCTAGCTAGCCTTCAAAAACAAAATTCTTATTAAAAAGAATCTCCTTAGAAGAGGTTGGATTGACTCTAACTTATGTATGTTTTGTGATTCTCATTCAGACATTACCTCACACATCTTTTTCAATTGCCCATTCACTATACTTGTTTAAAATTACTTCACCAATCAATCATCTCAATTGATTCATAATGACAACTTGGGTGAAATTTTCTCACTGGAACAAGTTTTTAAATTCAATCTGCAACAGAAAACCTAGAATTCTCTATTTTTGGCTATATTTTGGATTATCTGGTTATCCCGAAATGAATTAGTTTTTAAGAACATTAGATTATCTTTAGATGCTGTATTCAATTAGATCATTTACTTTTCTAGCTTTTGGATTAATCATCTATCAACTAATGGTACAACTCACTCTTCACACTCGATTAATATCCAAGATATTCAAGTTGACTGGGAAAATAATGCAAGTGCTACTCATGCTTGAGGAGCACAAGTCAATTCTGGCCCACCCTCTTCAAACACCCTGGATAACAAGCAAGTTGAAGCTACGGTAGAGATGCAAGCTTTCGATATGGAAGAAGGAGCTGAAGCAATGGTGGAATGGGATTTGGTGGAGGACGATGTGGCCGAAGTAGTTGCACCTTAAGCTTGATGATCTTAACGTAGAAGTGATAGCATATTTTATATGGGTTTTCCTAAACTAAAGCTTTCAACTGCTAACTTTTGTAGTTCTTTTTGTGAGCTTTGGATTTTGTGAACAGGGAAAGTGACCATCGCCTTAATCCAACTTAAAACAAAATGGTCAGTCTTGAGCCAGAGACTATATTCCGATGACGAGGAAGAGGATGGGTCAGGTGGAGAAGGAGGGGTAAAATCAATAGAGATTGTGAGTGGTGAGAACATCAAGAAACTGGGAACGCCAGTAGCGGTATGTAGGCTTGTCCATGGTGGTGGGGAAATGATGGGAGATATTGACTGAAGTGGGAATGGATTTGGAAGATAGGGATGGTGATGAACCTTTGGAAGAAGCCATTAATGGCATTGGAGGTGGAGAAGGACTGCGAGCAAGTGAGGAAGCCATGATTGTAACCTATGTCTGATACCATGTAAGATTACAGACACACTAGAGAAAAGGACTTAGACAGAGAAAGAAGAAATAATGGTATGTCAGTTTCTATTATCCTGTTAAGGAGAATACATGCCATTATATAGCTGTTACAAGAATGGTTTGAAAGAATATAAAGGATATGATTGTAATGTTATATGGACGTGGATGCTTGAAGAAGAATCACACCGAATGCTTCATGAAGAATCTACATATATCAGTATGATTTAGGTGATTCCTACATGCATCATATGTACTAATGCTTGGTGATGGAATCATAGCCAAGCTTTCTTTATTAATCAAATATTTACTACTTTCAAAAAAAAAAACGAGTATTACTACACATTTGTTCATTCACTAGGACAAAAACTCAATTTTCCTTTTTCACAGTAGTGATTTGATAATTGGTGTAGATTAGTGTCTTCTCATTTAGATCATAGGATAATTTAAAGCATAAACATTTTGTTATCGGTCTAGCTGTTCTAATAAAGACATCAAATTTCACTTCCATCTAGGTTATGAGCACTAGTTTCCAATTAGCACAAGATAGAGCTTCCAACTTGTGTGTGGATTCGAACAGACACATGACCAATAAAGTTTGATTAGGTCACATGAGTGAGCGTAGCACAAGTAGAGCATAAACAGAGGTCACAAAATAGATGTTTTTTCCCATTTTTTGTCAATCTATCAATTAAAGGTTTATTTGTCATTGAAATATAGTTCACAAGTTATTTTTTGTATAGTAGATCTTATTCTTCTACCCTTTTCCAGGGAATTGATATCTATTCATAGCTAGTATCATGACATCGAAGAAGAATTCGACCCAATGTTCAATTTTTGTCCTAGTTTAATTATACCGATTCGACATTAGTAGTATATATGTTGATTATTTCCTAATAAGCAAATAACCTTTATTTTTCTTAAAAAAACTCTATATTAATTCTATTCATAAATCCTTTTTCTTCCCCGTGAGTTCCCAAGAGATATAGAAAGATATTAAGAATAAAAAATATTTTATCTATATAATTTTTTATCGAGTTATTGACATAAGGATAAAATGAAAGAAAAGGAAGGGATTGAGGTCAAAAAATCCTTCTATTTCTTTAAACTTCACCCAAGTTGCAGGCAAGTGTTCTTCTTAAAACTCCCTCTCAAAATCTCTATCAAAACAATATTTAAGTATTTTGGAAAAATTGTTAAAGAAATTATTTCATTGTTGATGTCAAGTTCAAATTAGTAGATTATGATCAAAGTTCTAGGCTTCTAGCTCACCTTCATTAGATGTGCATTCTTTTTGGTTTCCCAAAAATTTAAAAAAAAAAAGAAGAAGAAGAAAGAAATTTATACCCTCAAATCCGCTGCAATGACAAGAACATGTCTGTACGTCTCTAAAATAATAAACTTCCAAAATTTTGCCTATCATCCAGTAGGTGCAATGGCAAATTCATGATCAGTATCCTAATGTTCTCTGGTTTTGTAATTTTGTTATGTGAAGGCAGCTGCTTATTGATTCATGACAAGGGGGAGGTTGGGAAGATGCTTTCTGGATGTTCCGATTCATTGGTAAGGGAAATTCTAGGAAGATGGAAGTTCCAATTTGGTGACAACATAATTGTATGAATGCTCATCGTTGTTCTTATATGATGTCAATGTTCTCCTAAGGAGGTGGTGGGAAACTTAACTAGTTAATCTGTAGACAGGGGTGAAAGTAATCTTCCAATGTCAAAATACTTACAGGAGATGAGAATTTCCAAGAATCAACCCATCATCTCCTGAAGGCTATGCTAAAGACTGTCTTTCTCGGGAATCAGGATGCTTGTTTGGAAAACAGTTTTGAGTTTATTTCCAGTATAAAATTACATCCCTCATTTTCCAGCTTTCTTAAAAAGCGCAGGAAAGAAAGTTTTCTTGTGTGATGAGCTTCACCAGAGTCTCGCATCATTCTGCAGAAAGTATAGTTTTTGCTTAGCTGTTAGTGTTAGATTAGGCAGCTGATTTTGATTGGTTACCAACAAGACAAGGTAGCTCGTATAAGAAATAGGATTCTTACAACTTACTTCAAACAAAGCAAAAGAAGCCCCAATAAGATGTTTTGCCTTTTTCCTTTTTCAGCAATAGATGAAACATGTCTTAGGGTGTCAAACTAAGACAAAAGATAAATGTTTGATTTCATCATCTGATTATGTTCTCATCAAGCATAAACTTATGTTTCTTTTTAGAGAAGTGTTGAAAACACAATAACGTTAATCAGGTTTTTGTCGATTACGTAATTTGCATAACGTTTATGACACAAAAACATATGTTCAAATATATATCTGTACATTTAATCCTCAATGACGGCTTACTGTCGGAGTTTGTGATAATTCCTAAACATATATACGAATTATAATTTTAAGTTGATCGTTCATTTATGGGATATGTTTTCTCTCTATGATTTGAAAGTGGACTATACAACTTTCGAACTCTAGAATTTGACTTCTGCCGCAGATGTCATGTACTCACTATATATGTACAATGTTGAGCATCAAATTGTCTAAGAACATAAATATAGAATCGTAGTTCCTTGACTTGCAAGCTCAATTCCAATGAATCAAAACCCATCTTTCAAAAAAAATTGAGAAAAATAAAAATTGATCACTTGTTTGATGGATGGGTATGATTGAGCCCACTTTGAATCAACTCTTATTAAGTCTTAAACTTGCACAAAATGTATCAACATCTCACTTTTATAAGCAAAATACATGTAGCATAGCAGCTGTTTTTATGTTCAAAATATGCATGAGTACAGGATTAAAGAACCTATGAAGCTTGCATTTTGACAACAAGAGGGTTAAGCACAACCTGCCAAATAGATAAGTTTCACAATAAATAATAATAGGAAGATATAACATTATCACTCTGACTTTCACAAAAAAAAAAGGGGGGGGGGGGGGGGG
>JAMKQA010021804.1:0-12651 GCA_024699735.1 Posidonia australis
TTTTCTGCAGCATGTTTTCCAAAGTGCATCCTCTGATGTTTTGCTTTGCATGGCTTTCTGTTTTGCCTCTGCATATTTAGCTGGCCCACCTAGACGCACATAGGTGGCGCTCCAGACTGACGCACCAGTCTAGCGCACCAAACAGGCGTAGTATCCTGTCTTCAGTAGCACACCGCATGTCTTTCAGACGTTCTTGCTTGCTTTCTCAGCCCAATTTGCTTCTGGGTTTTTATCTGATTTTCTTCCTGGTTGCATTAGGAAGGCACATCCTACTTTTCAGCAGTTTTCTCGCATCTTAGCTTGCATTTAGGCATATAGTAAGCAATGATGAGAAATCACTCAAATAATGCAACATTGATCATGCTTATGTAATATCTTTGCATTACGCACCCGACCCAAAATAAAGAGTGATCCTCCTGAGCATTAAGACACACCCCTTACACATCATGCACCTACTAGCATAAGGCACTAAGCATAGCATGGCATGTCGCCCTAGGGTGTATAGCAAAAGGATGAAAGCTGACATTCATTTGCGAAAGGGAAATCATTAGAAGACCGATTCGTCGGGCGTGCAAGGGTGCCTAACACCTTCCTCGCAAGTAACAGGGATCCTTACCCGCGTTTCTGGTTTTATGCAGCCCCTTTTTATTTTGTTTGCATGATTCTTCATGTGTTTTATGGTTTTCCTCGTCTTCCATAATAGACTAGGTGGCGACTCCTGCACATTTCATTTTTTTTTCGTTCTTCTCCTTTCTGTCGTGGCTTTGTCGCTCCTTTGGAACACACACACTACCTACCCGCGTGTGGGGCCATCCTCGCCGGCATGGTTACAAGCACAGCAGAGTATTAAAATAAAAATGGCTTACTTACTTGCACCAGAGCACCACAACCATAGAAGTGCCGGGAGCGTCACAATGCCCGGTCCAAACCAATATAAGTCTCTACAAGTAGAATGGGAGCAAGATCAATTTGGCGAGTAACCAACGCCCAAGCTATTTCTACTACCTCAACACCACAATCATCCGGCCATGGCTAAAAATAAGCTCCCCAAGGAAACGCATCACAAAACCATGAAGCCACAGGTTGCCTAAAGAGGGACGGGCACTGATAATCTTATCAAAATAATCCAAGTGCAGCATGGTAGTTGATCCATCTCTGCAAATAAGGCTCTTCTCACAAACACTTCTGGTCAAACCAGTCAGTCAACTCAGAACAGAAGCATAGTTATCATGGCAGGTGAAGACAGAAGGGACATGAATGGTGACAGGCCGCATATTCGTCTGACCTCCTCCAAAGTCAGAGTCATTTCTATTTGCCCGAAACGAAATACGTGAAGAGCCAGTTTCCAGAATCAAGCCACAGCACATAGCAGGTGCCAATTCACCTCCATTTTAGCTATGCTTAATAGGGAGGAGGATATGCCCCAAATTCATACTTGTTCGTGATCTGCAGCCGTTAAAGCATCAATCCAGCCACGCAAAGCATCTGAACAATATTTCGGTGTCACCATGGTGGGATAGCTCTATGGACACAAATTTGGGCCAGATATGGCTAGAAAGAAGGCAGATCTTGGCATAAATATGAGGCAGACAGAGTAATCCAGCAGAATATGATCTTAATATAAATGCAAATCAAAAAGAATGCTCAGAATAATTTGTCTTGTTATAAATCCAAGATAATATTGCAAAGATGAAATCTATATATTGCTTTTCCTTCTCATATAGCAAGGCATGAAGAAACCAGCAGGAAAAACAGCAAACAACAATCACGTGCCATTGTAATAGCACAGCCGGAGCCCAGAAAAGATCAAAGGAAAAGGAGCTATGAAGATTTGAGGTTGTTTTGCAGAGAGGGCGGCAGTACATCTCGTTGGGAATGCGAGTTTATATAGGGAAGAAGCAAGAGGTCTTAGCAAAAAGGGAAAGCAAGCTAACCATTTTTGAGAGGAGCACCAAGGTGGCGCACCTAGGAGGCGCACATAGGTGGCGCACCAAACAGCTGAAAATTTCAACAACACCTCCCCTAAAATATGGACCTCACTAAGTCGGTGCCACTTTCTTGGACTTGCATAGAAAAATTCATCTAGCATTCGCAAACAATACCCCAAAGGGGCGCATTCTGGAATTGGGATTTGTCATTTCCAAAGCTTTCTTAAACATGTTCACAATGTTTTAGTGTTAATACAAGGCTTGATTATAGCAAAAAGATAAAAGATGACTATTCCTCGTCTAACTCCTCCTCGTTGGACGACGCCTCTTGAAAGCTCTTGGCCAAAGGGCGCCTCGTCGAGTGATCCGACGCGACCACTATGCAGCAGCAGCAGCATCCTGAGAATGGGCAGTAGAATTCTAAACCCTCTGTGAAACCTCTGTGTTAGAATGTTCTTCCTCAGAAGCTTCCATAGTGAATTCCCCACTGCTAGCTGCATTCACCTCGTGGGCTGGGAAATCTTGCTGTGAAAGAATATCAAGTCCTGTGTTAGCAGCCAGAATTATTAAGCAAGATTGCAAGAACAGAAAAAAGAGAGAAATACCCGAATAATATTGCGCCAATGCAGTTCCTGCAAGTTTATAAATATGTCAGGCATATTTTGTGTTGAAAATAGCAATTTACAAAATAAAAGCCATACCCTCTTCCGTCGGATATCAGCGTAAAAGGCACCGAATTGTTCTTCAAAGCCCTATAAATTATGGCAAATATCATATTTATGTCGATCATATGCATAGAAGTGTTAAGCAGAAATTATAATCAAATACCTTGGCCCAGTCGGAGGCATACCACATGCCACGCTGGCTATCCCGCACATCCTTCTCAAATAGGTATGGCTTCCCGACACGCCGGTACCAGCCAGATAATCTGTATAATTGACTTCCCGAAGGACATGCCTGTCCTGAGAAGCCATTGCTGCCGCATGCTGACTTCTGGACACAAAATGAGTCGAGGTCGGGCGATCCATGTCGGAAGGAGGTGGGGCAGGAATGCCAAATTCATTTAGAAACCAGTGCCTCACGTGCCCCGGGAGAAAGTATGCTGATTTCTTCATGCAATAAAATTTCACCTGCTTGTCCCTCAAATCGCAGCTGGAGTTCAGAGGAACCCAATCAAAGCCATCATATCTAGCAAATGGGCGTAGGTGAACCTGTTATAGAAAAGACAAGTATAAGCGATTTAGGCAATCCAGGCTTAAAAGAATTGAATGCTACAGCATAAAAAAAAAGAAAACTTACATCCTCGAGCTCTACCAGGTCCAGCAGATACCGGTAGGACTCATAACTGTACGCCCCTACAGCAACCCGATGGTCAGGCTCGACCCACTAGCGGGGAAGGGGCAGAAGCTCATTACGAAGGCAGTCGAAGCTATGCCCCTGTGTGATGTGCTCCATAATCCAGTACTAGCAATGGAAAGCAGAGGTTAGATAAGAACCAAAAAGACATTTATTTTGCAGATAATGAAAATGAATACTTACAGTCAGCAGAGGATATAGCCCCACATAGGAGCGGCGCCCAAGCTTGACTACATTGTTAAGCCCGCAGATCAACCAAATGTAACTAGCACCAGCCCAATCGTAGTGGTCCAAGTGCTCTAGGTTGGTTAAGTATGCTAACCAATCAGCATGAATACAGTACGCAGACGAGTCGTAGAAGATCATTGCCAGCAGATCTAGAAAAAAGTGTCGCAGCACGAAGTCTGCCTTGTCGGTATCAGGCTCGGGGTGAGGCCAGAACTGGTCCCACTCTCTCAACCACCCCACAGTAATCATGTGTTTCCCCTAGGTGGCTTAGGAGGAACACGACCTAGGTGTGCACGAGCAAGGTGCAGGCCATGAGTAGTCTCACCTATGATCGACTCGTTGTCGAAGGGGAGGCCTGTCAACAAGGCCCACTAGTCGGGCAGGATGGTCAGCTCTCCAAATGAGAAGTGAAAGGTGTGCGTCTCGAACCTCAACCTCTCCACTAAAGCTCTGAAGAAATTGTAGTGACCATGTATGACCAGAATGCGTAATAAACCGCTAAATGGGGAACGGTGAAGAAGAAAATCCTATAGAAACTCGGGCAGGCGATGGAAGTGATCGAGCATTGGGGCCTAGTGGCATTGCATTACCTGGTTTGCATCACCAGCTTGGAATATCAAGAACAGCATTAATATCAAGTCAGAAAGCAAGTTATAGTTAAAGCACATCACGGCAAGAAATTACCCAAAAGTCAGGGCCCTCGCAGATATGATGGTCACTCAGCAGCCACTCCTCGAAATTACCGGACTCTTGAAAATGCATTTGTCAGATAGAGCACTAGATTTATACACATTGTCTTCTAGTTTGGGCTTACCTCAATAGGGATGGCAAAAGTCGAGCTAATAGAGGCACGTGACCTCGAGGAACTACCTCGCCATCGGGAACGAGAACTAGACGGCGCATCCTGTAAGGACTGTGGGGTTCCCACCTCTGGAGCTGGATCATCATATAAAAAGGACATATAAATTCCAAGACAAAGTCAATTGTTGCATTATAGTCAAAGACAAGATAAAAAGGGGGCATGGCATTTAAATAAAGCATTATGGCATATGGTGGTGAAAATGTAAATAACACAGGCACACAGTCACAGCTCAGTATTGCATGGAAATGTGCAAATATGCAGAAATGGAACATTGTGGATAATCTATTATTTTTCTCCAAGCATGCTTCAGCAATTGAATGAGTTAAAGTGGCCAATTTGATTCAAAGCATCTTGTAACTAAAATCAGAAAATGGCAAAAATGGCGGCATGGCATGCATGGCATAAGCAACAGCAATCAAAGTATTACCCAAACCTTGAACCTTCTTTACAACCTTCCATCACCACCATAGCCAACCCACCACCACCAGAATCCACCACACCAACCAGCATCACTGCAACCTCACGGTCGACCCATCTCCGGCCCACCACTATGGCCTGCTCCACTGGCGACCCGCACCATCACTCTAGCCCGCCACCATCTCACGGCCAACCCATCTCCGGCCCGCCACCGCGTGGCTCCTACCGTGCAACCGATGAAGCAAGCCATTCCATACCGCCATCACACCATCACTCCAACCCGCGCCTCCACACCAAACCCAATGACCCCGCAGCCACGAGCCGTCGGAATCACCCCATGCCCGAATGAACCCATCTTTCCGGCTGCCACCAAAAAACAAGAGGAGATTGCAAGCACACAAAATGGGAGATCAAGGGAGATACCTCCACCGGTGATCTCCTCTCCAACCATTCCCGGAGAGTCCGGTCCATGCCGTCACTGACCATGCCACCGCCGCACCTAGCCGCACCTAGTCGACGCACTGGATCCCCGCACCAGCCGAGAGCACCCCGTCGGCGCACCACCAACACGCCGCTGCCGTGAAGAGACGTAGGGGGATGGAGAGAAGAGGAGAAGAGATGAAGATGTAGAGGAATGGGTTTCATCGATTGGGAGAAAAGAAATGGGGAAGAAGAAGAAGAGGCATGCCCTTTGAGAAGAAGCAAAAATAAAAAAGAAAAGGCATATGCATATAAGTGTTGCTTTGGATAGAACTTTGGGAGAAGCCAAGCAGCACAAGCACCCTTGTAGTCCCAGTAAATAGGAAGAAAAGAAGAATGTCCCTTGGTAGTTATGGCAGTTATCCAGTGGGCACCTTTATGCAAATAATTTAATGCATGAGATCCACAATGCAAAATGGCCGTGAAAAGTACGTTTCAACTCCTGACACTCTGTAGCTTGCCATTAGGAGCAAAATATAAAGTTTTAAGAAGAAACCAGCTCATGGTCTGCGAAAAGTCACTAGAAGGGGTAATTTGCAGAAAAACCCCTGCCTTGTCATACAATTGCCAAGTAGTCCAAAAAGGATGCTGGAAGTTATATGTGGAGCAGACCTACGCAAAACTTGGCCGAAAATAAAATATCATCGCCCAGCAGCACTACGACAATTAACAATTTGTCATACTAGGCAATTTGCAGTAAGGCCCATCTAGTTTTGGGAAATTGCAAATAAGCCCACTCTTTTTACAAACTAATTGCATCAATTGGGATCAGAACTTCAACAAGGATGTTTCACCCATCAGTGCCACTGTCAGAAATCAAGCAGCAAGCATATTTACAATTTCACCCTTTGGGGCACCATTGCCATTTTCCTTCCTAGGGGACAATCCAGGGATCATCGTTTTGATTTTTCAGGTTCTCCATCCAAGAGGATGAGATCCTTCTACCTTTTTCTCTTGGACTTTCGTAGTTGCGAAATCCAGCTTGTTGACTTTGACCAAGTGGTCAATGTCCTTTGCCCTCTTGGATTTTCGCGGGCGCGAAATCCAACTTGTTGACTTTGACTGGGCGGTCAATGTCATTTGCCCTTTTGGATTTTCGCGGGTGCGAAATCCAACTTGTTGACTTTGACTGGGCATTCAATGTCATTTGCCCTCTTGGATTTTCATAGGCGCAAAATCAAGCTTGTTGACTTTGACCAGGCGGTCAATGTCAATTGCCCTCTTGGATGTTTACGAGCGTGAAATGCTGCTTGTTGAATTTGACCAGGCGGTCAATGTCGTTTGCCCTCTTGGATTTTAGCGAGTGCGAAATCCAACTTGTTGACTTTGATCGGGCGGTCAATGTCATTGGCATCTCACTGATTTTCATGGGCAGGAAATCCGACGGCTTGACCTTTTGACCGGATGGTCAGGGTCTTTGCCCTTCTCTCGGATTTTCACGGGAGGAAAATCTGGCGGCTTGACCTTTTGACCGGATGGTCAGGGTCCTTGCCTTTCTCTCGGATTTTCATGGGCAGGAAATCCGACGGCTTGACCTTTTGACCGGATGGTCAAGGTCGTTATCCTTTCTCTTCTAGTTTTTCACGGGCGCGAAATTCAGTTGTTTGACCCTCTGACCTGGCGATAAAGGTCCTTCTTCCCTTTTCTCTTTCGAGTTTTCATGGGCGCGGAATCTCTTTCTTCCCTCGGTCCGTGCGGACAGGGCCTTCATGTTTGACAAATGATATGTTTGTCATGCCCCTTTTCCCTTTGGGCTGGTATCCCCAACTACTCGGTTGACAACCGTCATACTGTCTGGCGATCGAGTTGACAAGACTTGATTGATTTCTCATATCCCACCTCCTTAGGTTGATAACCTCAATAATCCGGTTGATGAGTCCGACAGCTTATCATTTTCCTACCAGTGGTTCCCTCTGTGCGCAGGATTTCTTTGTGTTTTTGCCATATCACATCAGCACTAGCATCAACATTGCATCATCTTGCAAGCACCCATTCTTGTGTTTTATGTTAGCATCAACTTTGCATCAGCCTTCAGCATCGGCTCTTGCTTTTGTTTTTTCGCATTGGCATAACATCCCTAGCATTTAGATCAACAGTTGCACGTATTTTGCATTTGCATTTGCATTTAGCAACAAGTCATGATTTTCGGTGCATCCATCGGATAAGTGACTTACTGCCTACAGCAAACACCATCCTTCTGTAACCTCAAAATGGGGGTATCTTGTCAACCCTGAGCATCGGTCTTGGTTCCTTTCATCCCTTGACCTCGCTCAAGGAGGGGAAATTGTAGACACCCCGATTTTTAGGTGACTCATAGATAAATTTTCCAGATGTTGCTTTGGATGTGGCAAACCCAATCCCATTAGCTAAACCTACAACAGGCCTGCAGCCCAATTAGAAATTCAGACAGTTAGGGGAGAGCACCAAGTTAGAGCACCAATGTGGAGCACATGTTTGGAGCACCGAGCAAGAGCACTACAGTGGCACACCTAGTTGGAGCATCAAACAGGCACACAGATTTGGAGAACCTATCTGGCGCACCAAGCTGGCGCACAGTCACTTCTCAAGCTGCTGACTGCTGGCTTTCCACCTCCCATGTCTGTAACCTTCACCAGCGAATATGCTTTGGAATCTATGCTAGGCTCTTCGTTTGCGAGGCTGCCTGCATTCCATGGGGGTTACCCTTGAAAAATCCTATATAAGGACCCCCATAGGCAGCCATTTGAGATGTTAGAAAGACCCTGATCAAGAAATCCAGATCCAAGAGAGCACCTTGAGCAAGCCATATACTGATTTCAACAACCTATTCTCGTTTTCTTGAGCATCCTCTTGCATTCTATAGCATCTCCTGCCCTTCCAAAGCAACAAGGATTATATTATCTTGGGTTTTCTAAGAAGGAACACTTGGGACAAGGTAGGTTCCTTTCTTTACTTTTTATCTTTAATCTTAGCTCTTGCACTAAATAAAGCATGCCTTGAGCATCACATATAATCTGATTTTTTACTGTTTACATAAGAGTTTTATGATAAGATTGTTTGTTTCCTGTACAAGATACGCTACACGTAAATTTAAATGATAAAAATCAGCACCTTGTAATTACTGTGGGTTACTTTTCTTTTCTATTTTACACAAGGAACCATGATTCATGCACATGTATGCTAGGAAATGTGCAGTAGATATGCTCTTTATGTGTCCATCATACGCATATGGTTGCAGTATTTGTTCACTTATTTCTTATGCATAATGATCTCATGCAAGCACTTTCAGTCATGAACCCACAATTTGATATGATTTGGAATTGAATAATAAATGACATTCATTTGTTAGTATTTCATCATGTTTTAGTCTTTCATCATCTGTATAAACTGATCTGGGTCAAGGAAAAATCACTTATCTCTGTATCTGGACCACATTCTGAACCAGACTGCAGTCTGATTTAGATTTTCTAGGGAGCACCATTCTGGCGCACCTAACTGGAGCACCAGAGTGGTGCACTACACCAGAGCACCACTCTGGCACACCAATCTAGTGCACTAGACTGGTCAGAGAACAAATCACCCTCTTCTGCATCCCCATCTGCATGGTTTCCTAGATGACTTTGAGTCTGATTCTTTTGGGTGCTGATTCTCTGATATTTCATGATTTTGCATGCATGATTTCAGCCTCATATGATAGTGTTTTCTAAGTTGTCTTGCACTTTGTATCTTCAGCCCATTGCTAAGTTCTGGTAGGCTGATTGCCTTTTACTCCAATATGGAGAATCTTATGCATCAGCCTATGATCCAGGAGACATGGCTGAACCTTGTTGCTTTCGTTTAGCATGAATAAGGTGTGATTTTGTGTGAGGCTATTAGCCCTTGAGCACAAAGTCCATAAATCATCTCACACTTGCATTTTTCTAGATTTATAAAATATGTTTTCTGAGTTTGCAATGGATTTTGCATTGCACAATTTTCTGGAACGCATTTATATGTGACATCGCACTACGTAGATTTCTGTATTTTCTTTGGCACATCTTTCTGGCCCCCACAGGAGCACTTAGATGGCGCATGAGATTGGAGCACCAGTCTGGCACACCAAACCGGCACATCAATCTGTTTTTTTTTCCAGTAGCACATAGTGGTCTTCGCATAGTTTCTAGTAGGTTTCTTGTCTTGATTTACTTCTGGATTTTTTTGTTTTTTTCCTTGATATATCATGAAAACCCAATTCTATTCTTAGCCCTTTACATGCATGATAGTTCATATTTTGCATATGGTAAATCAAGGATGAAAATCACTCATTGTTGTTAGATCTTTTGATCATATCCGTGCAATATCCTTGCACCGGGACTTGACCCATTACACGGGTGACATTTATGAGCATTAGGACACACCCTACATCCCATGCACCCCTATTTAGCATAATACACTACTCACTTAGCATGGCATTGCATATTGCCCTCGGGCTTACAAAAAAGGCTGAAAAGATGACATTTCATATAAGTAAACAAGAAACCCATAGAAAGACCAATTTTTGGGCGCACGAGGGTGCCTAATACCTTCCTCGTGAGTAATAAGGATCCTTACCCGTTTCTGGTTTATAACCTACTTTTCATGGGCTTATTTGCATGATTTATATGGTTTTTTTCGTCTTCCATTTTAATAGACTAGGTGGCGACTCCTGCATTTTTATTTTATTGTTTTGCCGTGAATTTGCCGATCCTCACGCATTTGGCCTTTCGCTTGAATGTCGAGGCTGTCGCCGGCATGGTTACAGCGGCATTGCCGACATTTCGATGGTTGTGGAGCTTTTTTACAAGTGTGGTTGGCCGCTCATTTGGGTGTAGAGGTCCTACACCAACAACAGTCGGCCTTTGAATCCTATTGTCAAAGTGGTCATGCTCGCACACTCACATCAGTTCGGAGAGAGTATTAGCGACTGGAGAGTTTGATAGAAGACAGAGTGACCTTGCGCATCATTCCTTCGACAAGTCATAACTTTTAAAATTTCTTCGACACTGCCGACATGCAGCATATCATCCTCCTAGGGCTAACCAATGGTGTTGAATATCATCCAATTCATGTGATGTGATAGTTCGGCTATCGACAAGATTCCTTTGTTCAAAGACCAATGCCAACTCGATTCCAGGAGTATCCTCTGAGCTCCTATGCTATGACCAAAGAACTATCACGCTTGCTTACCAGCTCCATTCGATCGAACGATCTTACCGTCATAGAAGGGAAAGGCTGCTCAACTGATTATGAAGCCGAAGTTGAAGAAACATGCCTGATCTGTGGAGCTACTCAGAGCCATACATTGTTTCCCAAAGCTAAGGGTTCTAAGAGTTCCAGAGACGACATGGATTCCTAATATTCGCATTATGCTATCTGATTCGTTGCATGTTGAAATAGTTAAATCATTTCATTGTATCTAGTTATTGCAATAAATACATTGGAACACTTTTGCTAGTTTGTTTGAATGCTTGTGATTGATAGGAAGTTGTGATTGCACCAACATGTGTTCAACTGGTTCAACAACAACCTTCTTCTACCTGTCAACTTGGCCCTGGGGCCTACCCGGCTAATAGTCGAGAATATGATTTCAACACTTCAGCTCGGACAAATGAAGCCATCATAGACATCGGTACCCAATAGGGCGGAATCTGATTATCCTTTCCTTTCGATTTCACCACGATCGATCAAAGCCATTTCGGATGTCTGCTCTAGCCAAGAAGAAACCAGTCTTCTTTGTTAGACCTTCTCTAGCTGAACAAGTCCATTTTTTCATCTTCTTCTAGGCCTCGTGTGATGTCATGAGTGGACCCCACAAGTAAACGATCATCCCTTTAGCTATCAGGTATGATGTCCTGTCATGTCCTCTCCTTAGGTTAGTATCCTAAATTATCATTTAGGCTGATAACCTAAACTATCACTGTCACGCCCCATATTTTCCACAATAATTTAAACAAATTAAATTACGGGAAAATTAAAGCCAAACAGTAAGTATCTAACTACCAGGAACCTGCGTGAGTGGCTAAGAGACTCTAGACTATATGCACTACAGTAAACGTCTACATGCCTGCACTTATAAACCAAAACACGAGGAAAAACGTATGAGTGACAAAACTCACCCAGTACGCACCCCATGAAAACCGCGGGAAAACAAAACTGTAATAAATTTTCCTTTTAAATTCATTTCGCAAACCATTTTCTCAAAACCTCATAAACCAGGCCCACACCGACCAAAACATCAACCAAGGCTCTACTAGCCCAAAGCCACAAGCAAAGGCCTTCAATGGCCAAAACCACACAAAGTGAGTCGGGAAGCCCAGTGCCCGGCAAACTAACTCTAGCCACACACAGTCTGCTAAGGAGCGACCACAGCATTCTACACTGCCACAGTGACGGCCACCTTGTGCAGGAGCGTTCATCGTCCCGCTATTCCCCTCTCTTACAAGAACCCTCAAAAGCCAACCCCTCCATGGGAAGGCTGTCCTGTCTCTCAGGATGCTAGCAGTTACGGGGCATGTGTCCAACCAGCACTGGCCACCACAGTGTACGCCTCCTCACGGCGTCCTCCACACACGGTGCTCAAGAGGGAGTGTCATACCTCCACACCCCGACGACACCCGAGCCTCAGTGCTCACAGTGACAACAGGAGTATCATACCTCCCCGTCAGGCCACAAATCACCTCAACCGCGGAACACAACCCTAGCCTTGAGACGACAATCAAGGAGTCTCATACCTCCAGGACCCGACGCCCCTCATTCTTAGGTATCTTGGCCCCCCGACTTCAACCAAGGAGTCGCACCCGACCACCTGAGAATGTCGTCACATTCCATGGTACGGCGACACGGTTCCACACTGTTTTGGCCCGTACACAGAAAATCAGGAAATCATCTTCCAAAATAGGCCAACTATTTCCTTGAAATCCATTTTCCAAACCATTTTCATATATTTGAAAATTCTTGGCAATCCATGAAGCCCTCGGAAAACACATTTTATCAACATATTTGGGCCCAGAATAGGAATGCCGAAAACTAGTTCGGTATGCCGAAAATCCCTGGTTCAGTAGGCCAATCTAGATCGGTTGACCGAATCTAGTCAACGGTCAACACTCAGGCCAAATTTGGTATACCTAAACTGGTTCCGTAACGCCCTGATCCCGGGCATTCAACTAAATCACAGTATCATAAGCATAATTACAGAAAAATTAAATAACTGTAACTATGGCTCACCATCAAGATCACAATGTGCGGCTAGAAGCTCCAACTTCTGCACTGGAACTCGGCTGTGCGCGGTCTATACTTAAAAATCAAATAAGCACGAATGAGTGACATCTAAGTCACCCAGTACGCGCCCAAACATAGAAACCACAAAATCTCTGGAAAACTAAA
>JAMKQA010021805.1:0-13584 GCA_024699735.1 Posidonia australis
CTTACCTGCATTTCTGGTTTTCGTAGACCTTTCTTTTTATTGTTTGCATGATTTTTCATGTTTATGGTTTTCCTCATCTTCCATAATAGACTAGGTGGTGACTCCTGCATTTGCATTTTATTTTGCTTTTTCGACGTGATTTTGCCGACCGTTTTGCATTATTATTTTGCGATCCTCCTCGCCGGCTTGGTTACAGGTAGCCTTTGACAAGATTAAGCAGTTGTTAGCCAGACCTCCAGTTTTGGTCCCACCAGAGCCAGGGCGGCCCGTACTCCTTTATCTATCCATAACCCAACATTCCATGGGAGCAGTATTGGGCCAGCATGATGAATCTGGTCGCAAGGAGAGGGCGATATATTATCTAAGTGAAACGTTCAATGATTGCGAGGCCAGATACACTACCATAGAGAAGGTCTGCTTATCTCTAGTATGGACAGCACAACGCCTAAGGCATAACAAGATGGCATACCCAGTCCTACTCCTTTGTCGCTATGACCCTATAAAGTATTTGCTCCAGAAGCGGCGCTTGTAGGATGGTTTGTCAAGTGGTTGGTGTTGTTGTCCCAATATGACATCACCTTCGTCACACAAAAATTCATAAAGGGACAAGCAGTGGCACACTATCTAGCCGAGCTACCTATACCAGAATATCAACCCTTGTGGACTCAATTTCCAGATGAGGATGTGTTGTTTGCCGAGGATGATGGTGATGAATCGGAAATGGCCGAGGAGAAGGATCAATGGCACTTATACTTTGATGGTGCAATCAACAAAAGAGGAATGGGCATTGGCACCATACTGGTAGCCCCCCAAGGCCAAATGACTCCCTACGCAAGGAAATTAAATTTCAAATGCACAAATAACAAAGCTGAATATGAGGCGTACATATTGGGACTTCAGATGGCCTTGGAGCATAGTGTTCGCAAGTTACTTGTGCATGAGGATGCTATATTAGTTATTGCATAGGTCAACAGCGACTGGAAGACCAAGGATCAAAAGCTCATCCAATACTATGCCCATCTTATGAAGCTCGTGGTAGAATTTCAGGAGGTTCATTTTTCCTTTATGAATAGGGCTAAAAATGCCTACACGGATGCCTTGGCAACCTTAGCATCTTGGCTCTTGATACTAGAAGACTGTGTAGTAGATGTGTCAGTTACATGTATGGATCAACCAGCACACTGCATGAGCATAGAAGAAGTAGACCCACAGGAAGAGCTCCTGTGGTACCATGACATTAAGGTTCTTCTGGAAACGGGGAACCTTCCTCCTTAGGTGTCAGCAACAGAAGCAAGGACACTGAAGTGCTTGGCATCCAGCTATGTACTCGGGGCCAGTCATTTGTATAGGAGATCCTACAACTAAATGCTCTTGAGATGCTTTGATAAGAAGGAGGCTGATGCCCTCATGTTACAAGTCCATGCTGGGAAATGCGGGCCGCACATGAATGGATTCTATTAGCCAAGAAGATCATGCTGCAAGGCTATTATTGGTCGACCATGGAAGCAGATTGCTGTCAGTTTGTGCGAAGGTGTCACGCCTGCTAGATCCATGGAAATCTAATCCATGCTCCCCCACAACAACTTCACAACATGTCGTCACTATGGCCTTTCTCCTCCTAGGGAATTGATGTTGCCGATGCCATTCATCCGATGGCATCTAATGGGCATCGTTTCATTCTAATGGCCATTGATTACTTCACGAAGTGGGTTGAAGCAGCATCATACAAGACTGTCACTGCTGTAGAAATAGAGAAGTTCTTGAAGAATAATATCATATCCCGATATGGGGTCCCACACGCAATAATATTAGATAATGGGAAGAACTTTATAGCCAAGAGGGTCGAAGATTATTTACAAAAATTCCACATTAAGCATCACCGATCTTCACCTTACCGCCCTCAGATGAATGGAGCGGTTCAGTCAGCCAACAAGAACATTACCAAGATACTAAAGAAGATGGCAAAGACGCACAAGGATTGGCATGAAAAGCTTCCCTATGCATTGTAGGCATATCGAACTTCTATCCGGACATCCACAGGCGCCACACCTTTTTCTTTAGTGTATGGCATGGAGGTCGTGCCACCGGTCGAGGTGGAAATCCCATCTTTGAGGATCTTGAAAGAAGTAGAACTAGAAGAGGCTGAATGGTTGGGCGATCGCTTCACGTAGTTGAATTTGATAGATGAACATCGACTGCAGGCCCTACACCATGCTCAGTGTTATCAAAGGAGGATGGCAAGATCCTATCAGAATAAAGTTCGTCCCAAAGGCTTTGCGCCTAGAGACTTGGTCTTACAGGCCATCCATCTCCCAGACTCCTGTGGCAAATTCAGACAAAATTGGCGTGGCCCTTATATCATCAAGTAAGTATTCTCTAGGGGAGCGGTAATCCTTGAAGACGTGGACCACATTTAGCAGTCAGAGCCGGTCAATTCGTGTTACCTAAAAAAGTACTACCAATGATGGAGAGCCGCATCCTTGCCTTGCAGAGCTTTTTAGCTGCATTCTCACATGTTTTCTTTTCTTGCCATTCACACATTTTTACATCCTCTCATACTCATGTTTTTTTTTCTTTTGCACTCGTTACGCATGCATTGCATCAAAAAACACATGAAAAAAAGAACATGCATCCATGCATAAGTGCATCACATCATATCCCGATGATGAAAATCGGAATGGCTAGCCTGTTTGAGAAGGGAAAATACGCTTTTTCAGTTGATACTACCTAGACCTTCTAGCAAGCCAGGGAGCCACCACCTGACCATGGTCAGGCGAAATGTCCAAACTCCCCCAAGGACTTACACCTCCAGAGAGAGATAAAATGTTAGGGGCGAGCATGAGTGTGAGCCAAATTGAAAAAAAAATACATCCACAAGGGCACAAAAGGAAAAAAGGAGACAGAAGTCGAAGATAGAAGCTAGCCCTAATTGAGAGAGGCAAGTAGGGAAACTCTACCCCTGTCACATACCTTGGGGAGGAGTTGAGGCAAGCATCCAAGGAATCCAAATGACCAAAGGGACTAGCCACCCCTCACATACAATTCTAGTAGTTTCCTCTAAATCTGGATGCCCATTATCCCCAAACAAGGGTTAAAGCTAGCCTATAAGCCTAAAAGGAGAAAAGAAACGAGTCAAAAGTTAAAGAGTAGGTTAAGTCCCCAAGAGTTTGGCACAGAACCTAACCTACTGAATTACCCATTCTGGAGAGCCACCAACAACCTAAAAGTTTGGGTAGTGTCTTGTGAATCGAGGTCTTCCCCTCTTCTCATAACAGGCGTTATTAGCGTTCCAAAATCCTAAGGGTGATATAACATGACACTATCATTCCTACATTCATTATCATTCATTCACTTTGCAAGGTCGTGCTAGGTCTTAAGTTAGGGTGTAACCATGCCGGCGAGAGCCTCAGGAATTGCACGAAAGGCGAAATGGGCGAGGATCAGCAAAGTCACGGCAAAAATAATAAAAATAATGATAAAATGCAAGAGTCACCACCTAGTCTATTTAAAAACGGAAGACGAGCAAAACTGCGTAAAACATTCAAATCATGCAATAAAGCCAATGGAAAAGGTCTTTATAAACCAGAAATGGGCAAGGATCCCTGTTACACACGAGGAAGGTATTAGGCACCCTTGTGTGCCCGAAAAATCGGTCTCCCTATGGGTTTCTCATTTACTTATATGAAATGTCGGCTTTTCAGCCTTTTCTGTATGCTCGAGGGCGATATGCAATGCAATGCTATGGTGTCTTATGCTAAACATGGGTGTGTGGGCTATAGGGTGTGTCCTAATGCTCAGAAAGGTCACTCGTACTGTAGGTCAAGCACCGGTGCAAGGATATTGCACAGATATGATCAAAGATCTAACAAGTTCGAATGATTTTCATCCTCGCTTTACTATATGCAAAACATGATCTATCATGCATGAAAAAGGCTGAAAACAGAGTGGGGTCTTCCTGATATATCCAGGAGGACAACTAGAGAAAACCAAAAGCAAATCCAATTGGGAAACATGCTAAATACCATGCCAAAAGCTGCGGTGTGCAACAGAAAACAGGCTGGTGCGCCTGTTTTGTGCGCCAGACTGGTGCTCCAGTATGGTGCGCCACCTATGTGCTCTACTAGGGTGCCAGGAAAGTATGCTAGAGGAAATCATAGATCCGACAGTAAACCAGAATGCCATGCAATGTAAAAAACTTGTAAACTTGCAAACTCAACAAAAATGCAACATGAATATCCTATCAAAATCCCAACAAGAAAACACAAGATGGGGCTTGTGCTCATGGGCTGTATGCCTCACACAAGACCACACCATCCCTATGCTAAGTAAAACAACAAGATTCAGCTATGCTATCCAAATCTGGATCATGGACTGATGCATAAGAACCTCCCAAACAAGAGTTCATGGGGCAATCAACTCACCAGATTTCAACAACTGGCTGAATATGCAAGATGCAAAAAAAGCTTAAAAACAGTGTCATCCAAGACAGAGATCATGCATGTAAAGACATGACATATCATAGAATACACACCATAAAAATCAAAGTCAAAAACACCCAAGAAAGCATGCATGATATGATACAAAAATGATGATTTATACTTCGACCAGACTGGTGCACTAGGATGGTGCTCTGGTTAGGTGCGCCACCTTGGTGCTCCAGTGTGGTGCACACCAGAAAATCTGAATCAGACTGTTGTCTGATTGTAGATTCTGGACTAGATGCAAGAGATGTAATGCGATTTATTTTAACCAGATTGATTAATCAGATGGTAAAATGCTGAAATATGATGAAAAGCAAGCAATGAAAGTCCATTTATCATTTATCTTAAATCATGCAAGATCATGGGTTAAGGGCTGAAAATATTGCATTGTAGATTCTAAAGAGCATGCAATGAAGTAATGAACCTAACAATCATATGAAGATGGTGAATACATAAAGAGTGTATTTGCAGCTCATTTAATGGCAAACATTTGCATGAATCATGATTCATTGTGTAAGAACAGAGATTATATGATGTAGAATTTAATATGGCATTGTAGCATTGTGAATATACATGTAGGAGTAATCATCTCATCACAAGAACATCATGAAAACAACTTACTAACAGATCAGATATCTTGTTTTTTTTTTACATGCTTTTACATGGTGTAATATCTAGAGCTTAAACATAAGGATAAGTGAAAGAGGAGTAAGGATCTTACCTTGCTAGTGGTGTTTCCTCCTTGAAGGCTCAAGATAATACTTCCTTGTTGCTTTGGATTGGCTGAGGATGCTCTGGAATGCAAAGATATCTTCAGGAAATGAGAGAGGGTTGCTGGGAATAAGTGAATGGCTTCACCAAAGTGAGGAGCTGCCAAGTCACTTCAAATGGTTGCCAATGGAGGTCCTTTTATAGAGTTCCACAAGGGTAACTCCCATGTGATGCTGATAGCCTCGCAAACGAAGAGCCTGGCATAGATTCGCATGGAATATCCGCTGGCGAGGGTTACAAGCATGGGAGATGGAAAGCCAACAGTCAGCACTCTGAAAAGTGGTTGTGCGCTAGCTTGGTGCGCTAGGATGGTGCTCTGGTTAGGTGCGCCACCTTGGTGCTCTGGTTAGGTGCGCCACCTTGGTGATCCAGCTAGGTGCGCCACTTTAGTGCTCCAATCAGGTGCTCCATATTGGTGCTCTCCACTAGCTACCTGAATTGCTAATTGGGCCATAGGCTTGTGGTCGGTTTGTGTGATGATCTCTGGCTAGTTAAAAAAGTCAAATAGGATTCAAAAAGTGGTTGAGCTTCCTGCATCCAAAGCAACATCTGGAGAGTTTACCTATGACCCACCTCAAAAACAGGGTGCCTACAGATGCCCCTCCCTGAGCGAGGTCGAGGGACGGAGGGAACCGAGACTGATGCTCAGGGTTGACAAGATACCCCCATTTTGAGGTTGCAGAGGAATGGTGTTTGCTGTAGGCATTATGTCATTTATCTAGTGGATGCACCAAAAGTCATGACTTGTTGCCAAATGAAAATGCAAAATGCATGCGACTGCTGATCTAAATGCTGGAAATGTGATGCCAGTGCAAAGAAAACAAATGCAAGAGCCGATCTTGAGAATAAAATGCAAAGCTGATGCTAACATTGTAAACATGAGACTGGGTGCTTGTAAGTGAATGCAATGCTGATGCCAGTGTTGAAGTAACAAGGCAAAAAAACAAAGAAATCCTGCGCATAGAGGGAACCATTGGCAGGAAAATGATAACTTGTCGGACTCATCAGCCGGATTCTTGAGGTTATCAACTTGAAGCGGCGGGATATGACATGCCGACCAAGTCTTGTCATCTCGAACGCCTGACAGCATGACGATTGTCAACCGAGTAGTTGGGGATACCAGCCCAAAGAAAAGGGGCGTGACAAACATACCAAGAAAGAGAAACCTTGTCCACACGGACCTAGGGCAAGCAAAGGGATTTCGCACCTGTGATAACCGAAAAAGAAAAGGATAGAATAGGACCTTGACCGCCTGGTCAAAAGGTCAAGTAGTTGGATTTCGCACCCGTGAGAATCCAAGGAAAAGGAAGCGACCTTGACCGCCCGATTAAAAAGGTCCAACAGTTGGATTTCGCACCCGCGAAAATCCAAGGAAAAGAGATATGACCTTGACCGCCTAGTCACAAGGTCAAATAGCTGGATTTCGCGCCCGCAAAATTCCTAGGAAAAGGACCTTGACCGCCCAGTCAAAAGGTCAACAGCTGGATTTCGCGCCCACGAAAATCCAAGGAAAAGGAGATGGCCGCTATCACCCGGTCAAAAGGTCAACATTTGGATTTTGCACCTATGAAGATCCATGGAGAAGGATAAGCACCTTGACATCCTGGTTAAAAGGTCAACAGTTGGATTTCACACCCGTGAAAATCCAAGGAGACAGATATGACCTTGGCCGCCTGGCCAAAAGGTCAACAGCTGGATTTCGCGCCTGCAAAGATCCAAGGAAAAGGATATGACCTTGACCACTCGGTCAAAAGGTCGAAAAGCTGGATTTCGTGCCTGCGAAAATCCATGGAGAAGGATAAGGACCGTGACCGCTCGGTCAAAATGTCAAACAGTTGGATTTCGCGCCCGCGAAAATCCAAGGAGAAGGAAGTGACCTCGACCGCCCGATCAAAGATCGACTTTGATTGCTAGGTCAAAAGCCAAAGGAAAGGACAAGGAAATGACCTCGACCGTCCGGTCGAAGGTCGACTCTGACCGCCCGATCAGAAGCCAAAGAAAAGGATCCCGCGAGGAAAAAGAAAAGAAATGACCTTGACTGCCCAGCCAAAGGTCAACTCTGATCGCCCGATCAGAAGCCAAGGAAAGGATACGACCTTGACCGCTCGGTCAAAAGGTCAACAGCTGGATTTCGCGCCTGCGAAAATCCAAGGAGGAGGGGTAGAAGGATCTCATCCGCCCAGAAGGAGAATCCGAAAAAACAAAAAGCGATAATCCCTAAATTATCCCTAGGAAGGAAACTGGCTGCAAGCGTTCTGGTGGGCAGAACTGTGACTATGCTTGTTGCTGGTGCTGGTGGCACGAAAACCGGTGTTCCTACTGAGATGCATGCAATATCTTCTAAAAGAACCTTGTTGGAGTTTTGATCTCAACTGGCTTTGTTGCGAAGTTTGCGAAAAGTAGGGACCTATATGCAATTTCCAAAACTTGTGGGTTTTATTGCAAATTTTTTAAATTAGAGGGGCCTTATTGCAAATTAGCCTGATATGGCAGACTTCTGATGGCTGTATTGCTGCTGTGCTATGATATTTGATATTCCACTGGGTGCTTGCAAGTTTCTGTTCAACCCTTTGTGGGCTATTCTGCAAATTTCACGTTGTCAAGGGGTTTTCTGTAAATTACCCACTTGGTGAATTCTTGAAGACTTGTGCATTCATTCTCTTGACACTTTAAACTCTGTCGTTCATATGCAAGTTGCAGAGGGTCAAAACGCAATTCTCGTGGCCATTTTGCACTTTTGGCCTTAGAAATGAAACTGCTTGCATGTGATAGGGCTCACTGGTTAACTGTCATAATTGCCAAATCATATCTGCCTGGGCATCTAACCATGGTGACACCAAAGCACTGTTCTGATGTTCTGCAAACATTGGTTGGCGCACTGATTGCTGAGGACCGTGAGCAACTGCGGGTTTGGGGCATGTCCTCTTCATTGTTGAATATTGCCATGGTTGAAGTGAACTGGCACTTGTAATGCGCTGTGGCTAGATTCTGGAAACCCACTTTCCATGCCTTTTGCTTCAGGCAGACAGAGCTTGCTTTCACCTTAGAAGAAGTCTGATGGGTCTGTAGGCTGTTGCCATACATGCCACTAGCCAGTGTCATATGCCATGACAGCTATGCTTCTGTGTTGCGTCAGCTGACAGGCTTATCTCGAAGTGCTTGAGAAGCCTCATCTGCATGCTCCAAAAGTAGTACTGTCCCTACGATCTTCTTGACATAGAAAGGCAGCTGGCATACCCCTAGTCAAAGACCTATTCCCAACCAAAGAGCAGTTAACATACCCCTGGCTGAAGATCCGCTTTTGCTAAAATTCCAACTCAAAAGGCAGCTGGCATGCCCCTGGTTGGAACGCAGGCAAACGCCTTGCAAAGCAATGCAAAGTGCGAAAGTGGTGAACTCTCCAATGCTAAATACCAAATGATTTATGCAAAACTCATAAGATGGAAGCAAGATTTATGCATGGTTGATAGAAGATATGCCCTCAGCACTGAGGAAGCCTTCCATGCTTGCTACAAGGGACTAGAATGTTCTTCGACTCACTTGGTGCTACCTATATTTCTGGGTTTATGGTGGCTCTCACTTAACTAATGGATTTTTCGAGATAAAATGGGCTCCATGCCAAACTCCTAGGGCCCTACACCTACTTTTTTCGATAATTCATTTTTCTTTTACTCCCTCAAAGGCATGCTGACTTACCCTATCCATGCTTGGAGGTAATAAACACCTAGGCTGAGGGGTGACTGCTCTTTCTTCTTTTTGATGTAAAAGGGGTGGCTAGTCCCTTTGAACATATGGGCTTGGTAGGTGTACACTTCAACTCCTCTCCAAGTTATATGATAGGGATAGAGTCGTCTTGCATGCCTCTCTCATTGGAGCCAACTTCTATCTTCAACTTCTATCTTCTTATTTCTTTTGTGCTCCAAAGTCTATATTTTTATTGGCTCACACTCTCACTTTCATCTTAGCATTTTGTCTCCCTCAGGAGGTATAGGCCCCCTAGGAATTTGTACATTTCGCTCACTTTCCCACGAATACTGGCTACCTCACTCCCTAAGTCACACAGGTAGCAACACGTGAGGAGGATCAAAACTCTTCCTAAGTAGGCTGGCTTCCCGATTTTCCTCATCGGGCAATGGTTATGCCAATGTTCATATTACGATTACAATGCAAACGAAAGGAAAATACAATGCATATTTAGGTGATGTGCGGATGCAATAAACAAGAAACATAGCGATGCATGGCCTATAATGAAATGCTTTGCAAGGCTCGGGAGTGGTCGATGATCGCTGGTAGTACTTCTTCAATTAGGAGGTGCTGAAGGGTGACGATCATCAATCCAACGAAGACTTTCTCCAATTCTTGAAGGACCATAATTGAAGCTTGGTCCTGGTGGTTCAGGCTGTAGTGGTGAAACAACTGTTTCCCCTTCTCTGACTCTGTCGTGCTCTGTTGAATCTTCTACGAGCACATTCAACTGTTCCTGGAATAAAATGTCCAGATCTCCAGCTGTATCATCTGTCAGGCTCTCGAGTCTGCCTTCTAAACAGGATCTTGTGCTGCTGCTACCTGACACACTGCCAACTATTCTGACTTTGCTAAGCACTATACAACTCTGAAACTGCTTACAGGTCTGCTTTGACAATGAATGACCATTGAGGCTATGAACAAACTTTGGCTTGGATTCAAGATGCCTGTACTGGTGAAGTTAATTAAATCGTGGGAAATTATCATTTTTGGGGACTTACCTGAGCGCAGGGGATCTCTTCCGCTGGTTTTGACGCTCGTATCCCAATTCATCGTGCTCTCTTTGTTCTTCCGCCTTGACTGGTTCAGTGGTTCCTTAGCCGTATCGCCCAAGGGGTTCCCTTCTCGTATCCCTAGTTGCGACACAAGTTTTCGACCATCAGATGGGGATCACTACGAATGGCCAAATGGCAAGAATGGAATTACCCACTCAAACTGGTTGACATGGTACAAAACATTATAGGTTTAGACTTGAAGCGGACAGGGTTTGAAGCTGAACAATGAGACTACCTCAATGGGAGGATGAATCAAACTAATGACTCCCCGAATACAACTGACATGGGAAAGGGGAGAATACAATAAGATTGGTAAGACAAATAAAAGATCAGATAGAATCAACAAGAAAAAATGGAATTGACTCCCGAAGGGCCTGCTGCTCCCGGGTCTGAATGCTGAGGTAATGGCTGGCTAACTATGCTGGGTTGTGCTGGTGGTGCTTGTGTGGCTGCTGATGTGGGCGTGGGGCCTGCCGCCTATGTGTTAATCACAATGACCTTTTGGTCAATCAAGTCCTGAATTACGTTCCTTAATGTGAGACAATTGTCCGTCGAGTGACCCGCAACCCGATGGAAATTGCAGAATGCGTTCGCATTATACCAGGTAGAAAGCAGACTTGGTGGCAAGCGCACCTCAGGCAGCCTCAGGAGGGATGCGACTTTAGGGAATACCATGTTCAACGGTTCCACTAAAGGGGTATAGTGGCGCCTATCATGGCGTTGCCGCCTTGGCTACGGATGTGCCAATGGCGGGCGCACCACCACCTGAGGTGTAGGATAAACTGGAGTGGCAGTGGGAGTGATGTGTGGTTCATGAGGTGCTCTAGGTGTGGGCGTGGGTGCATAAACTAATTGATGCTGAGGGGGCGGATGGACATTCGCCGGTGTAGTAGGGGATCTAATGTAAGAAACTATATCCTTGGAGGGATCCCGCCTCCAAGGTGGATTGGCATTATGGTTATTGTTGTTATTGCTGCTACTGGTGCCACTATGTGAGGAAGTGGCTTGCTTGGCGAATGCAGAGAGCGCTGGAAAACTGCCGCCACGCAATGAACTCTCAACAAGGGCACCCGCCTGAAGTAGTGCAAAAAAAGTGGCGACTGGCTGAATGCTGAGTAGAGCCCCGACTGCTGGTTGTGCTCCTTTGATCATGATTTCAATAGACTCCTCATCGGAGGGTCTATGTTTGACCTGCGAAGCCAAGGACTGCCAACGCCCAACATACTCCCCAAATGTTTCTTGGGACCTCTGCTTAATTGCGACTAAGTCCTCGTGCTTTGGGAATAGGTCGAGGTTAAAGGAATACTGTTCGAGGAACGCCTGTGTAAGGTCGTCCCAAGTCCTGATGGTGGCCATGTCGAGGGAGGTGAACCACTTCAACACGGGCCCCGTAAGACTCTTCTGGAACAGGCGGATTAACAACCTTTTGTCAGCTTGGAGCTGGGCGAGGTCTCCACAATAGGCTCTCAAATGGGAAATTGGGCAGCTCCATTATATTTGTTGAATTCCGGGATTTGGAAATTCGGTGGGAGAGTCGTCTCTGGAAAATAACAGAGGTGCTGGAATTGGTAGGACCAGTGGTCCCCACCTTGCACTTGTCAGAGAGTGCGCTCCAAATCATTCACCCTCACAAGGAGAGAGTCTAGAGCTACTGCAGTTGTAGATTGTACAGTTGAGGCGGGTGCCGCGTACACTGTATGGGTCGCCCCTAAGGGCTCCTCTGGATCCACAATTCCGCCGTCTAGTGCTACGGTAGGATGGCCAGTGTACACGTGCGTGGGTGTTGTGTGCTATGGGATAAAGGATGAAGCTTGGGTTTGACACATAGGTGAAGACAATGCAGGGGATGGTGCTACAGTAGGTGCAGAATGCTGGAGCAAGAGCTGTTGGACTGAAACAGCCTTGGGTACAATGCTCACGGCGTGTGCTCCCGTCAGCTGAGATGGCTGACCACCAGATAGGAGAGATGCATGCTGTGGTGGGTGTTGTGGTGGTGTTGCAAAAGACAATGTCGACACCCCTATAGCTGGAGAGACGAGGGATGGCGACGGCTGTGGGGGTGGTGCAGTGGGTGCAAACTGTGATCCTAGAGCCGGTTGCAAAGGCAACTCAGGAGTCGGGAAGGACAAAGCTGAGAAGGGCATGAGCACCAGTGTCAATCCCTACAACTGCTGGGCGAAGGCCGACATGTGTTGCAGCTACGCGGTCATGGGATCGTCGCCGGTGGCCCCAACGGATACAGGCAAAGAAGGAGAAGAATTAGGAAACTGAGATCCCAACTGACCAAACTGGGGGGAGGCTACAACAGAGACAGCCACAGTCGAAGGAGGGCTGGTAAACACATAGCCCTAAGGAGGAGCAACAAATGAAGCATGCAAATGGGTCATAGGAACTGACTCAACTGCTGAGACCCCAAAAGCAGTAGAAGACCAAGCAAGTGGAGATCCTGAAGGCGGGGTAGCCAGAGGGACACGAAACTGGGGTGGCGGAGGTCCTCTGGAAGCTAGGGCGAAAGTGGAGGTAGCAGTGACAACAGGGGTAGAAACAAAGGAAAGGTACACCGAAACGGGGACATCCTCCTGAACGGTAGAGGAAAGGGGCTCACTGGCATGTTGGGCCGTAGCGGATCGTGAGTAGGTACGGATCGGACTACGGCTGGGAATGAGAGAACGGATCCTAGGACGAGCTATCATCGAAAGTGACGGATAAATCGGGAGACGTAGTCGAGAATGGGGTCACGCCAGGTGTCAGCGAAAGGACAACCTTGAGCTCAGGCTAATGAAACTCGCACGCTGACAAGAATTCTATGCACATAATCAAACAAGTTAGAAAAGATGCAATGTTTATGGTGGTATGAGATGCAAAATGCATTAATGCCTCTAGTATGTGCTCCCTCGCAACCTAGGGGTGTCCTACCAAGTTGTCTACTCTAAGATCACAAAGGGGTGAATAGGTCTCCGACTCACGGTTAGAAAGATTAAGGTCCCTGTTCTAAATCCCAGCCAAAGCTTAGGCAATGAACGAGTGGTGCGTTCGGGGCCTCGTCCTCTGCCAAAGCAGTAGGCTGTACCCTCTACTAACACCGACATGACCCCAGACAAGGGGGGACACACCTGATATTTCATCTCACGCCAAAGCCATAGGATGAGACACCGAGATATGTCCTTCGCAAACTGTATAGGCAGACTTAAGAGATGAGAAGATGCATGCCCTATATGATGAATGCAAAGTATGCTTTGAGTCTTTTACTTGCAAGTTTATTAAACTACGGGGGAAAATTTGCAATTTGTCACTAGTTTGCCTTATGTTTTATTGATTTTGGTTTTTATATTTTCATTAACCAAATGGGGAGAGCAAACATGTCTCTAATCTCCTAAACATTGCATATACAAGAAGGGAAATAAACATGCAAATCAGCCATGAATTAACAAACAGAAGCATGTGCAGGTTATGTGCAACAGTGGTGACATAGCAAATGTAAAAAGGAAACACCCATTATACAAAAGGCATGCATGTAAGAAAGACACCACTTA
>JAMKQA010021808.1:0-11385 GCA_024699735.1 Posidonia australis
TAATTGGATTTTGTGGTTTATGGGTTTTATTTGTTAAATTAGGGTTTTATTGGATTTTTAAGGGGATTTTGATTGGATTAAGTGGGCTTTAAGTGGATGTTAGCTGGATTAAGTGTTTTATTTGTTTTTCAGTGGATTTTAAGTTGGATTAAGTGTTTAATTGGGTCAGTTGGGCTATGGACCTAATTGGGCTTGTGTGGGCTAGGATTTTGGTGGTCGCGACCAGAGCATCAACTAGAGGAACCTGCTGCCAAGTGACTTCAAAATCGAGGTGTCTACAGATGCCCCTCCATGAGCGAGGTCGAGGGAACCGAGACCGACGCTCAGGGTTGACAAGACACCCCACTTGAGTCCGTGGGAGAGTGGTGTTTGCTGTGGGGCCGTGAGGCACTTATGCGACGGATGTGCCGAAATGGCATGACTCGAAGCCCATGCAAAATGCAAATGCAAAGGATGACCCTGATGCTGGGTAATGCATGAAGATGATGCTGAAAATGAGTGGGTAGCCCAGCTCTCGGAGGGGAGCGTGAGAGACTTCCCGACACGCACCAAAGTGTGACTAGACAAGTCTGTCAGACTCATTGGCCTGGGGCAAACATGGCGAAATGACAAACCTTTCGATCCAGGAGGATGCATGGCAAGATGCCAGACTTCCCGTCTGATGGATAGAATGATGACGGATGTCAAGGGAGATCAGCCCAAAAGAAGGGGCACCAGATAAGACTATCAAACCTACAAGCTAAAGGATAGGAGATGGTAAGTTGACGGACCTACCGACCGGATAGTTCGGCTTATCAGCCTGAAAGTGAGTTGACGGACTCAGCGCCGGATAGTTATGGCTATCAGCTCGATGGCGAGTCGACGGACTCATCACCGGATAGTTAGGGCTATCAGCACCAAGAAAAGGGCAAACAGAGTAAGTGGGGAATGCAATAAAATGATGACACTGAGATTCATTCGCCTGCAGAGAATCCCGAAAGGGGTCACCTAGACCTTGCTCGAGGCCTAGAAAAAAAAGTTGAAATGGGACTTGTCCGCTATGGAGCAAGTCCACCAAGGATGGTGCCAAGATTCGTCCGCTCAGAGCGAATCCAGGATGGGACAATCTAGACCTCGCCCGAGGCCTAGACAAAGTTGAAAATATGTGGGATTGTCCTTCATGGATCAAGTCTAACAAGGATAGCACCGAGATTCGTCCGTTCGAAGCGAATCTGGGATGGGACAATCTAGACCTCGCCCGAGGCCTAGACAAAGCCAAAATAAGTGGGACTTGTCCTTCATGGATCATGTCCGACAAGGATAGCACCGAGATTCGTCCGCCAGGAGCGAATCTGGGATGGGGCAATCTAGACATCGCCCGAGGCCTAGACAAAGCTAGAAATATGTGGGACTTGTCCTTCATGGATAAAGTCTGACAAGGATGACACCGAGATTCGTCCACCCGGAGCGAATCTAGGATGGGACAATCTAGACATCGCCCGAGGCCTAGTCAAAGTAGAAAATATGTGGGACTTGTCCTTCATGGATCAAGTTCGACAAGGATGGCACCGAGATTCGTCCACTCGGAACGAATCTGGGATGAGACAATCTAGACCTCGCTCGAGGCCTAGACAAAGCTAAAAATGTGTGGGACTCGTCCATCAAGGAGCAAGTCCAACAAGGATGGCACTGAGATTCGTTCGCTCGGAGCGAATCTGGGATGGGACAATCTAGACCTTGCCCGAGGCATAGACAAAGCTAGAAATATGTGGGACTTGTCCATTAAGGAGCAAGTCCAACATGGATGGCACCGAGATTTGTCCGCCCGGAGCGAATCTGGGATGGGACAATCTAGACCGCGCTCGAGTTCTAGACAAAGCTAGAAATATGTGGGACTTGTCCTTCATGGATCAAGTCTGACAAGGATAGCACTGAGATTCGTCCGCCTAGAGCGAATCTGGGATGGGACAATCTAGACCTCGCTCGAGGCCTAGACAAAGCTGAAATAGGTGGAACTCGTCCATCATGGAGCAAGTCCAACAAGGATGGCACCGAGATTCGTCTGCCCGGAGTAAATCTGGGACGGGACAATCTTGGCCTCGCTCGAGGCCTAGACAAAGCTGAAATAGGTGGAACTCGTCCATCATGGAACGAGTCCAACAAGGATGGCACCGAGATTCGTCCGCTTGGAGTGAATCTGGGATGGGACAATCTAGACCTCGCCCAAGGCCTAGACAAAGCTGAAATAGGTGGAACTCGTCCATCATGGAGCGAGTCCAACAAGGATGGCATCGAGATTCGTCTGCCCGGAGCGAATTTGGGATGGGACAATCTAGACCTCGCCTGAGGCCTAGACAAAGCTGGAACTATATGGGACTTGTCCTTCATGGATCAAGTCTGACAAGGATAGCATCGAGATTTGTCCGCCTGGAGAGAATCTGGGATGGGACAATCTAGACCTTGCCCGAGGTGTAGACAAAGCTGAAAATGTTTGGGACTCGTCCATCAAGGAGCAAGTCCAACAAGGATGGCTCCGAGATTCGTCCGCCCAGAGCAAATCTGGGATGGGACAATCTAGACCTCGCCTGAGGCCTAGACAAAGATAAAATAAGTGCAACTCGTCCATCATGGAGCGAGTCCAACAAGGATACCAAGATTCGTCCACTTGGAGCGAATCGAGGAAAGGATAATCTAGACCTTGCCCGAGGCCTAGACAAAGCTGAAATAAGTGGAACTCGTCCATCATGGAGCGATTCCAACAAGGATACCAAGAGTCATTCGCCCGAAGCGAATCAAGGAAGGGGTAATCTAGACCTTGCCCAAGGCCTAGACAAAGCTGAAATAAGTGGAACTCGTCCATCGTGGAGCGTGTCCAACAAGGATACCAAGATTCGTTTGCCCGGAGCGAGTCAAGGAAGTGATAATCTAGACCTCGCCCGAGGCCTAGACAAAGCTGGAAATATGTGGAACTCGTCCATCCTGGAGCGAGTCCAACAAGGATACCAAGATTCATTCGCCCGGACCGAATCAAGGAAAGGATAATCTAGACTTCGCCCGAGGCCTAGACAAAGCTGCAATAAGAGGGACTTGTCCTTCATGGATCAAGTCCGACAAGGATGGATTAAATTCCGCACGCCTAGAGCGGAAAGCCGAAACGACCTCGTCCAAGTGGAGGAAGATCGAAACGGGAGGTCACAAGATTGTACCCTACCTGGTACAGAAGTCAATGCTAGCTTCATTGTCCAGGTCTAGGCACCAAAACGAAATTCTCGACTGTTAGCTAGGTAGCCCCCAGCACCATGTCGACAGGCATGAAAATGGCAACGGTTTGGACTACTAAAGCGCTCATTGTTGCGACAGCGATTTCCAGCACGATTCAAAAAATACCCCCTGAGCACGTACACACCGACTAGAGAACTATCTCGCCTGCTCAATCGCTCCGTATCTCGAAAGATCTCCCAGCCATAGAAGGGAGAAGTTACACAGCAGACTATGAAGCCGAAGTCGAGGAAACTTGGCCAATCTGTAGCACCACCCCGAGCCGGATGCTCTTTGCCAAAGCCTCGGGCTCCAAAAGACCTAGAGATGAAGAGGACTCTTAATGTTTGCATTATGTCACTATTTCTTACAAATTACAGTACAGGTAAACACTCATTTGACTGCGATATAATACAATAGAACATCTCTAGCCAGTTTGTTGATTGATCATGATTGATGCGGAATGGAAGTTGCCACCCTGACAGCTTGTGTGTGTTTGATGCAGGAGTTTGCCTTCTTTTGCCTGCCGGCTTGGCACTGGGGTCACCCAGATAATAGTTGAGTATTTTGTTTTGTTTCCCCGACTTAGATGGTTGAAGTTTTCACTGCTTCTTCGCCAAATAGGGCAGATTCTCCCTTTGGTCGGTAAGTCTGAATCTTACCATTCTCCCTTTGACTGGTAAGTCCGAATCTTATCATTCTCCCTTTGGTCGATAAGTCCTCAACTTATCAGTGTTCCTGTTGGTCGATAAGTCTGAAACTTATCACTGTTCTTGTGGGTCGATAAGTCCGAAAATTATCACTGTCCCTATTGGTCGATAAGTCCAAAAATTATCACTGTCCCTGTTGGTCGATAAGTCTAAAACTTATCACTGTCCCTGTTGGTCGATAAGTCGATAAGTCCAAAACTTATCACTGTCCCTGTTGGTCGATAAGTTCGAAACTTATCACTGTCCCTGTTGGTCGATAAGTCCAAAACTTATCATTGTTCCTGTTGGTCGATAAGTCCGAAACTTATCATTGTTCCTGCTGGTCGATAAGTTCGAAACTTATAACTGTTCTTGTGGGTCGATAAGCCTGAAACTTATCATTGTTCCTGTTGGTCGATAAGTCCGAAACTTATCATTGTTCCTGTTGGTCGATAAGCCCGAAACTTATCATTGTTCCTGTTGGTCGATAAGTCCGAAACTTATCACTATTCTTGTGGGTCGATAAGACCAAAACTTATCATTGTCCCTGTTGGTCGATAAGTCTGAAACTTATCATTGTTCCTGATGGTCGATAAGTCCGACCTGTGAGTCGATAAGTCTGAAACTTATCATTGTTCCTGTTGGTCGATAAGTCCGAAACTTATCATTGTTCCTGTTGGTCAATAAGTCCAAAACTTATCATTGTTCCTGTTGGTCAATAAGTCCGAAACTTATCATTGTTCCTGTTGGTCGATAAGTCCGAAACATATCATTGTTCCTATTGGTCGATAAGTTGGAAACTTATCATTGTTCCTGTTGGTCGATAAGTCCGAAATTTATCACTGTTCCTGTGGGTCGATAAGTCCGAAACTTATCACTGTACTTGTGGGTCGATAAGTTCAAAACTTATCATTGTTCCTATTGGTCGATAAGTTCGAAACTTATCATTGTTCCTGTTGGTCGATAAGTCTGAAACTTATCACTATTCTTGTGGGTTGATAAGTCCGAAACTTATCACTGTTCTTGTGGGTCGATAAGTTTGAAATTTATCACCGTCCCTGTTGGTCGATAAGTTCGAAACTTATGACTGTCCCTGTTGGTCGATAAGTCCGAAACTTATCACTATTTCTGTTGGTCGATAGGTCCAAAACTTATCACTGTCCCTGTTGGTCGATAAGTCTGAAACTTATCACTATCCTGGTTGTTCGATAAGTCCGAAACTTATTACTATCCCTGTTGGTCGATAAGTCCGAAACTTATCATTGTTCCTGTTGGTCAATAAGTCCGAAACTTATCACTGTCCTTTGGTCGATAAGTCCGAAACTTATCATTGTTTCTGTTGGTCGATAAGTCCGAAACTTATCACTGTTCCTGTGGGTCGATAAGTCTGAAACTTATCATTATTCCTGTGGGTCGATAAGTTCGAAACTTATCACTATCCCCGTTGGTCGATAAGTCTGAAACTTATCATTGTCCCTTTGGTCGATAAGTCTGAAACTTATCATTGCCCCCCTTTCTGGTCGATAAGTGCGAAACTTATCATTTATCCCCTTCTTGGTCGGTAGGTCTGAAGCCTACCTTGCTCGAATTGGTCCTCACTCAAAGAGTGTGGTATCAATGGTGCCCCCTATTTGTTTTGGGTCCCACTCCAAAGGAATGTAATCAGAGAAAACTATGTTTTCCCCTCTGGGTTGGTAGCCCAAACTACCCAGATGACTTTCGTCATCAGTCATTTCCCGGTCGACAAGCACCGTGAGTCTTGTCTGGCATTTTTTGCGACAAGTGCGACAACCAGTCATGTCTCGTAGGAGCTGATTGGTCATCAGCATGCCAATTCTTAATCTGTTGTGCTTGGCCTCGGCTGTGGCAGTTGGATCTTTAGTGTGGACCCCCGGTATTTTCCTGGCTAGTGGCTGATTGCCTGTGATTAACTCTTGTTTGTGGATTCACGAGGGACGTCTTTGTCAACCCTAAGCATCAGTCTCTGTCCGACTCGACCTCCGACCTCGCTCAGGGAGGGGCATATGTAGACACCCCAATTTTCTATTTTTGCAGGATGGAGATGTGGTGGCTGAGTTTTGACTTAACCTAGGCCATTTGCTTCATGGAAGCCCAATTGGGCCCATGAAGGTCCACTTAGGCCCATTAAACCCTGGTTTGGCCCACTCGAGCCCATAAGGCCCACTTAAGCCCAATTAGCCCATTTTAGGCCTATTTGATTTCATGGAAGCTCTTTCAGCATATTTGGGCCCATTTGGCCCGTTTTGGCTCATTTAGACCATGTGGGCCCACATAGGCCCATGAAGCCTACAATAACACAGCCCACACTTTCTTCTTCTCTCTTAAATCAACATTTCATTTCTCTCCATATTATTTCCCAAAATTCTCAACTAAATTCTCAAAAATCACAAAATCTTACCAAAGAACAAAAAAACCATTAACTGAACCCATTTTCCTTCACCAAGCCTCATGACATCAACCCAAATCCACCTCCTTATTGAGCTCCCAATCTCACCGTCGATCCAGCCAACAATCCAAAGCATCCTCAGTCGTCAGATGGCTCGCCGGAAACTCTAGGATAGCCGTCCATCTATGTCAACATTTCATTTCTCTCCATATTATTTCCCAAAATTCTCAACTAAAATCTCAAAAATAACAAAATCTTACCAAAGAACAAAAAAACCATTGACTGAACCCTTTTTCCTTCACCAAGCCTCACGACATCAGCCCAAATCCACCTCCTTATTGAGCTCCCAATCTCACCGTCGATCTAGCCAATAATCCAGAGCATCCTCAGCCGTCGGATGGCTCGCCGGAAACTCTAGGATCGCCGTCCATCTATGTCAACATTTCATTTCTCTCCATATTATTTCCCAAAATTTTCAACTTAATTCTCAAAAATCACAAAATCTTACCAAAGAACAAAAAAACCATTGATTGAACCCATTTTCCTTCACCAAGCCTCACGACATCAGCCCAAATCCACCTCTTTATTGAGCTCCCAATCTCACCATCGATCCAGCCAACAATCTAGAGCATCCTCAGCTGTCAGATGGCTCGTCGGAAACTCTAGGATTGCCGTCCATCTATGTCGGCAGGCAAGGGAGCAAACCAGAGCATGTGGGGTACAGCCGTTGGCTGTCTGCTGAGCTGGCGTAACGGTGGTCGGAGGTTATTGCCGTTCTATTACGTGTTGCGCGTAGAATTTGAGCCAGCCAGATGCGTTCCGGTAGCCTATAAATGGTGAAGCAGAGCTCGCGACAGAGGGACGACAAGAGTGGTTGGGAGCATTCGAGAGTTGTGAATTGAGAGCGAGAAGCAGAGGAGTAGAGAGCTAGTGTCGTTCCCAGACCTCCGACGACCTCCTCACTGCTAAACCAAGTACACATGCTCTTGAACTCAATTGCTTATAGAACCTATTCCTAGGATCTCCCCCTTGCTCCCTAGATCAATTCCAGGGAGTCCAAAGGTTTCCTCTGCCTTTTGTGGTGTCCTAGGCCCCGTTGGAATCAAATTCCGGTAGCCTAGGTGGGGGCACTAGCTCGGGGCTCCCCGCGAGTTTCAGAGCTTAGGTCTAGCTTCCCCCTGGTCTCCTCTTCTTTTTCCCATTCTCCTAACCCCGATCCAACCGTTGAGGCGAGCTCTAGGAGTAAACCGCTGGAAGCAACTCCGTCACCGTCGCTGGGGAAGAAGACTGCAAGAAGTTTCTGATTAGGCGCCTTCGACATCACCATGCCTTCCTGAACCTCGGGATCATCTCCTCTGGTTTTCCCTGAACTCCCAGGATCCTTGGAAGCTAGCTACAACCGCTGGGAGCCTACTGTGCCAGAGGCCTTCACTTCGCCGTCACCAGGGAAGAAGACCCTTGCTTGAGCTCATCTAATGCTCCGCGCCTCCCCGCATCCATCTAGCACCGCAGGAAGCATCCTCTAGCCTTGCCTGATCCTCTCGAGCCTCCAGAACCGCGCCACAACCACTGGATCGTTGTAGCAATGCCACTCGCCGGAGGTCGACCGCGTTGGCAACGGGGAGCCCACCACCCCGCGCCGTCGACCTCTGCCTCACTCCGTAGAGGTCCCCGCAGCATCTCGCAATCACCAGGAGCCCTGGAGCGCCGTCCTACCGCCTCTGGAGGTCTCCTTCTTCCGTAGTGTCAACGCCGGAGTCCCGTGACGGCAACTGAGGTGGGGAGGCATCTCCTGTCGTCCGATCGTGCATCGGCTCCGACGGATCTTCCCTCTACCTTCCCCTCTTGCCTCGGGTGAGGTTTGATCTAAGATCAGACCTCTGGAGGCCCCCTTTTGGCCTCCTCCGGTGGTCGTCGACGGCAAGCTCTGTGGTCGTCGACGGCAAGCTCTGTCGTCGGCGGCCACTGCTGCCTTTCTTTAATAAAAATTAAAAAACCTTATGTTTTAATCAAAACTACAGAAACATTGTTTGTCTTGCATTTAGGTCCTTCTAGAATTACTTTTAGGTCCTTTCATTGCATTTAGGTCCTGCATTAATTTTTCTAAAATGTTTGAAATAAAGTTTTAACTGAAAATATTGTATTTCTTACCCTGAACTTTTTAAGTAATGTTTTCAGAGCTTAAAACTTTAATAAAAGCCCTCTAGAGTTTTTTAAATATATTTTCTTTCAGACAAATTGCATAGAAGACCCTGGATTTCCTTGGAAAGCTTCTTTATTTTCTTTATGAAAATTGCACATAAGCCCCCATGTTTTTGAAAATGTCTCTGAATGCACAATTTTGCTGGTTCAATTGCATTTAAATCCCTACACTGTTTTGAAACCTTCTAGAGTGTTTATTTTTGTGGTTTAATTGTGTAGCATTCCCTAAATTTGTTCTAAATGTTTCTAGAAGCATGCTTTTCCTAGGAAAATTGCATGAAAGCCCCTGTCTTTTACAAAAACTTTCCAGAAGCTTGTTTCATGGTTTAATTGCATTTTAACGCTCTGTTTTTACTGAATTTCGTCTGGATGCTTTGTTTGCTAGGTTTTTTTGCAGTTTAGCCCCTGTGCTTCATTGATATTGTTTTGATTGCCTGTTTTCAAGGGTAAAATGACCATTTTGCCCCTAAAACTTCCTGGATCATTTCTGAGACATTTTATTGCATTTTTACCCTGATTTTATGCTGAATTGATTTGCATTGCATGCATTAGTGGTAAAATTGCATTCAGACCCCTTGAGAACTTCATTTGCACTAGGGATACACATTTGACCCTAGATTCTTCATACATGCATGGAATGTGTTTTCCTATGTGTTTCTTGGTGATTTGGGCTTCTGAACTTCGGTTCTCCTTGGATTTGGGCTTTTTAAACAAAATCCCTTAGACTTCTTCAGATTTGCACTCACACCTACATTTTGCATATTTTTCACATCTTTTTGCACGATTTTTTCCCGTCTTTTCTTCCCTGCTCGGTGCATGCTATTTTAGCTTTGTTCTGAGCTTAGTCTTCTCCTTGTTTTCCGAGTTTTCCTCGGTTTTCCGCGGTTTCCACTTGTTTTGGTTTTCCATCGGCCGAGGGCGTACAGTAAAAGGCTTGCAAAGCCGACATGGTCCCGAAACAAGGATTATTTTCCCCTTTTTGATTTTCTCGGATTTATCTCAATTTCCACTGTTTTGCGAGACGCTTTCCGAGAATTTCATGATTTTCACGATTTTCCTCGTCGCCCAACGGCGTACAGCAATGCGGCATTGCCAATGCCTACATTTGACCCTCGGATTAACTTTTTCTTGATTTCTTTTTCCATGCTTTGACTTGGCATGTTTTCAGTCGCATTTTTGCATAAGCATATAGAGTAAGAAAGCATACATTCATTAGACCATAGACAGTAGAAAAGCTAGAAAGACCGAGTTTTCTCGGGCGCATGGGGGTGCCTAACCCCTTCCCCATGCGTAACCAGAATCCTTACCCTTTCTCTGGTTCGCATTCATCTTGCATTATCCATTAGGCACGGATCACACATGCATCTTTGCATCTTGTTTGCTTTCTGCCTTTTTGTGTGTTTTGTTTTTCCTCATCTTTCCATTAAAAGACTAGGTGGCGACTCCTTTCCTTATCCTTTTATCTTCCCTTTGGTGTTTTTGGGTCTTGTCTCTTCTTCCAGATTCACCATTTTCGCCGTGACCGTATCGGATCTCCTCGTGTGTTTCCGCACACCGGTGTAGGGTGGAGAACCACGCCTAAGGGTTCCACCGGCATGGTCACTGAGGTATAGCCCCTTGAGAATTTGCACATTTCATCCATGTTCCATGAATAATCACTCCCTCACTCCCTAAGTTACATGGGTAGTAACACATGAGGAGGACCAAACTCTTCCTAAGCAAGCTAGCTTCCGATTTCCTCATCGGGCAATGATGATGCTTAATTATGATGTATATAGAAGGAAAGTACAGTGCATAGAAAATGATTTATGTTATGTTGGGATGCAATAGCATAAAATACTAAAACGCGGATGCGAAAGAACATAGAGATGTAGGATTCACAGTGCAAGGCTTGAGATTGACTGGGGATCATTGATAATACTTTTTCAGATAGGAAGCGTTGACAGGCTCTAATTGCGCCCCACGATCCATGTCTTCGAGAATGATTGCACCTCCGGACAGGACCTCTTTTACTATGAATGGTCCACGCCAATTGGGCTTGAATTTTCCTTCGGCATCAGGCCAATGAATGGCGCGCAAAACCAAATCACCTGGTGTAGACACCCTGATTTTGAAGTCACTTGGCAGCAGGCTCCTCCGGATGATGCTCTAGTTGCAACCACCAAAACCCTAGCCCCCACAAGCCCAATTAGACCCACAGTAGCCCACTCTGACCTAATTAAACTTAAAACCAAACAAATTAAATTAAATCCACTTAAAAGACTAATTAATCAAACAAATAAAACCCTAATCACGTAAAATTCATTTAAATACAATTAAAATCAAAGGAAAACCCAAAGTCTACCCAAAAATTCAAGAAAACCCTAATTAACCAAGTAAACCCTAAACCCACTTGAAACCCAATAAAAACCCTAATTAATTAAAATTCAAAATTTTAATTAAGTAAAAAATAAATTAAATCAATTTAAAATCTATTAAATAAGACAAAAATCCCAATTCAAGTCTTAATTCAAATTAAATCACTTAAAATCCAAACAAATAAGTGAAAATCCAAATTAAAGCCTAAATCTATTAAAAATCCTAATTACTAAAATTCAAAACCCTGATTAATCCAAAAACCCTAAATAAACACAAAAACCCTAATTAATAAATCATTAAACCCTAATTAATCCAAAAATCCATAAATAAACTCTAATTAAAACTCAAAACTGTTGGATAGTAAAGCTTCTCTAGAGGGGGGGTGAATAGAGATTTTCCGGTTTTAATTAACTCTTGGTAATTAGTTATGCAATCTGAAAGTACTTAAGATTTAGCATACAAACATTCAATCACAAAGACACCAAGAATTAT
>JAMKQA010021811.1:0-14258 GCA_024699735.1 Posidonia australis
TGCGGTTTATTGAGCTTTTTAAGGAGATGGATGGCGCGAGGGGATCATGGGTGGTGATTGCAGTTGTCCAGAACGTGGGATGGAGGGAGTGGGAGTGATGGTGTGGGGAAGAAGAAGGCACTATTCATTTATTTTCTCGTTTACTAAGTTTTTAATTGAATGTGGTTTAGGCTGGGCTTGGTTTTTGGGCTTTTGGTTTTTTCTATTTTTGTTTTTGGTTTTTTGTTGTTTTAGGTTTTAGGGTTTTGGTTTTATTTTTAAGTTTTTGGTTTTGTATTAAGTTTTTGATTTTGTTTTAGTGATTTTAATTAAATTTTGATTTTGTGATTTTGAAGTTTAATGATTTTTTAAAATAGAGTTTTGGAGGTTTGAATTTAATTAAGAGATTTTTAGTTAGTTTCTTTTAGGATTAATCATTAATTTAAAGTCTTTCGGTTTTTTAATCATTTTAGGGTTTTATGATTTAATTAACTAGTTTTAAATTAGGGTTTTATGGATTTAATTATTTTAGGGGTTTTTTTGGGTTTTTTTGGGGTTTTTGGATTTTAATTAATGTTTTTAGCTTAAATTAGGGTTTTTTGGTTTTAATTAAGGGTTTTTTTTAGTTTAATTAGGTTTTTTGAGAAAAAAAGGATTTCATTTTGTTTAGACTTTAATTATGGTTTTTCACTCGATTAATTAGGATTTTAAGTGGATTTTGCTTGATTTTGATTTTAATTAGGGTTTTCACTTGATTTTTGGATTTTAAGTGTTTTAGGTGAATTATGTTAATTTGGTTTTTAATTAGGGTTTTAATTAATTAATTAGAATTTTAAGTGGATTTAGGTGAATTTTGTTTATTTTTGGTTTTAATTAGTGATTTTACTTAATTAATTAAGGTTTTATGTGGATTTAGGTGAATTTTGTTTATTTTGGTTTTAATCTAGTGGTTTTTGCTTGGATTAATTTAGAGTGGGCTTATGTGGGCCTAGTGGGTTTGCCTGGGCCTAGAGTGGGCCTAGTGAGCTTGAGTGGGTCTAGTGGGCTTGTGTGGGCCTAGTGTGGGTCTAGTGGGCTTGTTTGGGCCTAATGGGCTTGTGTGGGCCTAAGTGGGCTTAGGGTTCTATGGAGTTAGGGTTTAGGAGTGATGGTTGCAACTAGAGCATCTTCCAAAGGAGCCTACTGCCATGTGACTGCAAAATCGGAGTGTCTACGGATGCCCCTCCCTGAGCGAGGTCAAGGGACGGATGGAACTGAGACCGATGCTTAGGGTTGACAAGATACCCCGTTTGAGTCTGCGAGAGAGTATTATTTACTATAAGGCCGTAAACAACTTATTCGGCGGATGCACCGAAAGTCATGATTCAAGGCCATGCATGATGTTGATGCAAAGGGTTGACCCTGATGTCTAGATAATGCATGAAGGTGATGCTAATGCAAAGGATGACACTGGTGACGTGCAGGTAACCTGCCAGCTCACGTAGGGGAGTGCGAGGCATTTCCAGACTCGTACCAAGGGATGCCAAGACTGCCAGACTCATCGCACGACAGAGGAACCTGGCAAATGGCAGACTTTTTTGCTTGAAAGGATGCATGACAAAACATCAGACTCATCGACTGAAGAAAGACTGATGACTGCTGTCAACCAGATAGTTCGGGGTATCAGCCCGCTCTTGACAAGATGACTGTTGTCAATCGGATAGTGAGGGGTATCAGCCTGCTCCAGACAAGATGACGGTCGTCACTCGGATAGTATGGGGTATCAACCTGCTCCTGACCACTACCAGTCCAGCCCAAGACAAGCTTATTGAAAGAATGCACGACAAGACATCAGACTTGCCAACCTAAGAAAGATGGATGATGGCTGTCAACCAGACGGTTTAGGGGTGCGAGCTTGAGGAAACGAGCATTAGGAAAGACTATAAGACTTGAAAACCAAGGGATAAGGTATGATAATTTGACAAACCAACCAACAAGATAGTTTGGGTTATCGACCCAAGGGAAAGAGGAAGATAGCCGGCTCTAATTCTGTCCATTAAAGTGGGACTCAAGAACAAAAGGGGTGGCACCGAGATTCGTTCGACCAGATCGAACCTAGGATTGGACAATCTAGACTCCGTCCAAAAGTGTAAAAGATGAAGGAAAAGGGCCTTGAATCCACTGATCAGGGTCGGAATTTGAAGGCAAGGGGTGGCACCGAGATTCGTCCGTCTGGATAGAACATGGGATGGGACCATCTTGACTCTGTCCGGTAGTTTAGAAGAAGATGGAAAGGGGTGCCTAGAATCTACCAGTCAAGGTTGGAATTCAAAGGCGAGGGGGTGGCACCGAGATTCGTCCATCCAGATCGAACCTGGGATGGGATCATCATGACTCCGTCTGGTAGTCTAGAAGAAGATGGAAAGGGGTGCCTCGAATCTGCCAGTCAGGGTCGGAATTCGAAGGCAAGGGGGTAGCACCGTGATTCGTCCGTTCAGATCAAACCTGGGATGGGACCATCTAGACTCTGTCTGGTAGACAAGAAGATGATGGAAAAGGGCCTTCAATCCATTAGTTAGGGTCAGAATTCGAAGGCAAGGGGTGGCACCGAGATTTGTCCGTCCGGATCGAACCTGGGATGGGACCATCTAGACTCCATCCAGTAGTCTAGTAAAAGATGGAAAGGGTGCCTTGAATCCGCCAGTTAGGGTTGGAATTCGAAGGCGAAGGGGTGGCATCGAGATTCATCTGTCCGGATCGAACCTAGGATGGGACCATCTAGACTCCGTCTGGTAGTCTAGAAGAAGATGGAAAGGGGTGCCTTGAATCCGCCAGTCTGGGTCAGAATTCGAAGGCGAGGTGGTGGCACTGAGATTCGTCCGTCCTGATTGAACCAGGGATGGGACCATCTAGACTCTGTCTGGTAGTCTAGAAGAAGGAGGAATGGGTTGCCTTCAATCCGCCAGTCAGGGTCAGAATTCGTAGGCGAGGGGGTGGCACAGAGATTTGTCCGTCCGGATCGAACCTGGGATGGGACCATCGAGAACCCGTCCGGTACTCAAGAAGAAGATGGAAAAGGGCCTTGAATCCACCGGTTAGGGTCGGAATTCGAAGGCGAGTGGGTGGCACCGATATTCGTCCGTCTAGATCGAACCTGGGATGGGAGCATTTACACACCATCAGGTAGTCGAGAAGAAGATGGAAAAGGGCCTTGAATCTACCAGTCAGGGTCGAAATTCAAAGGCAAGGGGTGGCCTCAAGATTCGTTCGTCTGGATCGAACCTGGGATGGGACCATCTAGACTCCATCTGGTAGTCTAGAAGAAGATGGAAAGGGGTGCCTTGAATCCGCCAGTCAGGGTCGGAATTCGTAGGCGAGGTGATGGCACCATGATTCGTCCATCCAAATCGAACCTGGGATGGGAACATCTGAACTCTGTTTGGTAGTGAAGATGAAGAAGGAAAAGGGTGCCTCGAATCCGCCAGTCTGGGTCGGAATTTGAAGGCGAGGGGTGGCACCAAGATTCGTCCATTCGGATCGAACCTGGGATGGGACCATCTAGACTCCGTCCGGTAGTCTAGAAGAAGATGGAAGGGGTTGCCTAGAAACTGCCAGTCAGGGTCGAAATTCAAAGGCGAGGGGGTGGCATCGAGATTCGTCCGTCAGGATCGAACCTGGGATGGGACCATCAAGACTCCGTCCTGAAGTCTAGTAGAAGAAGGAAAAGGGCCTTGAATCCATCAGTCAGGGTCGGAATTCGAAGGCAAGGGGTGGCACCGAGATTCGTCCGTCCGGATCGAACCTGGGATGGGACCATCTAGACTCCGTCTGGTAGTCTAGAAGAAGATGGAAAGGGGTGCCTTGAATCCGCCAGTCAGGGTTGGAATTCGAAGGCAAGGGTGTGGCACTGAGATTCCTCTATGCTGATCGAACCTGGGATGGGACCTTCTTGACTTCATCTGGTAGTCTAGAAGAAGATAGAAAGGGGTGCCTTGAATCTGCCAATCTGGGTCGGAATTCGAAGGCGTGGGGGTGACACCGAGATTCATCCGTACGGATCTAACCTGGGATGGGACCATCTAGACTCCGTCCGGTAGTCTAGAAGAAGATGGAAAAGGTCCTTGAATCCACCGGTCAGGGTTGAAATTCGAATGCAAGGGGTGGCTCCGAGTTTAGTTTGTCCGGATCGAATCAAGGATGGGAATATCTAGACTCTGTCTGGTAGTCTAGATGAAGAAGGAATGGGTTGCCTTGAATCCGCTAGTCAGGGTTGGAATTCGTTGGGGAGCGGGTGGCACCGAGATTCGTCCGTCAGGATCGAAACTGGGATGGGACCATCAGGACTCCGTCTGGTAGTCTAGAAGAATAAGGAAAGGGTTTCCTTGATTCCGCTAGTCCGGGTCGGAATTCGAAGGAGTGGGGGTGGCACAGTGATTCGTCTGTCCTTATCGAACCAGGGCTGGGACCTTCTAGACTCTGTCTGGTAGCCCAGAAGATGATGGAAAAGGGTGCCTTGAATCTGCCACTCAGGGTCGAAATGCGAAGGTGAGGGTGTGGCACCGAGATTCGTCTGTCCTAATCGAACCTGGGATGGGACTATCTAGACTCCGTCCGGTAGTCTAGAAGAAGAAGGAATGGGGTGCCTTGAATCCACCGGTGATGGTTAGAATTTGAAGGCAAGGGTTGGCACCGAGATTCGTCCGTCCGGATCGAACCTGGGATGGGACCATCTAGACTTTGTCCGGTAGTCTAGATGAAGATGGAAAGGGGTGCCCTGAATCAGCCAGTCAAGGACGAAATTCGAAGGCGAGGGGGTGGCACTGTGATTCGTCCGTTCGGATCAAACTGGGGAAGGGACCATCTAGACTCCGTCCGGTAGTCTAGAAGAAGATGGAAAAGGAGCTTGAATCCACCGGTCAGGGTCGAAATTCGATGGAAAGGGGTGGCTTTGATATTCCTCCTTTCGGATCAAACCTGGGATGGGACCATCTGGACTCCGTCCGGTAGTCTTGAGGAAGATGGAATGGGGTGCCATGAATCCACCAGTTAGGGTCGAAATTCGAAGGTGATGGCAAGGCACTGAGATTCGTCTGTCCTGATCGAACCTGGGATGGGACAATCTAGACTCTGTCTGGTAGTCTAGAAGAAGATGGAAAAGGGTGCCTTGAATCCGCCAGTCAGGGTTGGAACGCGAAGGCAAGGGGGTGGCACCGGCATTCGTCTGTCTGGATCGAACCTGGGATGGGACCATCTAGACTCCGTCCAGTAGTCTAGAAGAAGATGGAAAAGTGTGCCTTGAATCCGCCAGTCTGGGTTGGAATTCGAAGGCGAGGGGGTGGCACCGAGATTTGTCCGTCCGGATCGAACTGAGGATGGGTCCATCTAGACTCCATCCGGTAGTCTAGAAGAAGATGGAAAAGGGCCTTGAATCCACTGGTCAGGGTTGAAATTCGAAGGCAAGGGGTGGCACCGAGATTCGTTCGTCCGTATCGAACATGGGATGGGACCATCTAGACTCCGTCCAGTAGTCTAGAAAATGATGGAAAGGGGTGCCTTGAATACGACAGTTAGGGTCGGAATTCAAAGGCGAGTGGGTGGCACTGAGCTTCGTCCGTCCGGATCAAACAGGGGATGGGACCATCTTGACTTCGTCCGGTACTCTAAAAGAAGATGGAAAGGGGTGCCTTGAATCTGCCAGTTAGGGTCAGAATTCGAAGGCATGCGGGTGGCACCGAGATTCGTCCGTCCACGTCGAACTTGGGATGGGACCATCTAGACTCCGACCGGTAGTCTAGAAGAAGTTGGAAAAGGGCGCCTTGAATCTGCCAGTCAGGGTTGAAATTCGAAGGCGAGGGGTGGCACCGAGATTTGTCCGTTCGGATCGAACCTAGGATGGGACCATCTAAACTCCGTCCGGTAGTCTAGAAGAAGATGGAAAGGGTTGCCTTGAATCTACCAGTCAAGGTCGGAATTCGAAGGCGAGGGGGTGGCACTGAGATTCGTCTGTCCGGATCGAACCTGGGATGGGACCATCTAGACTCCGTTCGGAAGACTAGAAGAAGATGGAAAAGTTCCTTGAATCCACTGATCTGGGTCGAAGTTCGAAGGCAAGGGGTGGCTCTGAGACTCATCCGTCCGGATTGAACCTGGGATGGGACCATCTAGACTCCGTCCGATAGTCTAGAAGATGGAAAGGGGTGCCCTGCATCTGCCAGTCAAGGTCAGAATTCGAAGGCGAGGGGCTGGCACTGAGTCTCATCCGTCCAGATCGATCATAGGATGGGACCATCTAGACTCCGTTCGATAGTCTAGAAGAAGATGGAATGGGGTGCCTTGAAACTGCCAGTCAGGGTCGGAATTCGAAGGCGAGGGGATGGCACCGAGATTTGTCCATTCAGATCAAACCTGGAATGGGACCATCTAGACTCCGTTTGGTAATCAAGAAAAAGATGGAAAAGGGCATTGAATCCACTGGTTAGGGTCAGAATTCTAAGGCAAGGGGGGGCACCGAGATTCATCTGTCTGGATCGAACCTGGGATGGGACCATCAAGACTCCATCCAGTAGTCTAGTAAAAGATGAAATGGGGTGCCATGAATCCGCCAGTCAGGGTTAGAATTCGAAGGCGAGTTGGTGGCACCGAGATTAGTCCGTCCATATCAAACCTGGGTTGGGACCATCTAGACACCGTCTGGTAGTCTAGAAGAAGATGGAAAGGGGTGCCTTGAATCCACCAGTCAGGGTTGGAATTTGAAGGCGAGGGGGTGGCACTGAGATTCGTCCGTCTTGATCGAACCTGGGACAGGACCATCCTAACTCAGTCTGCTAGTCTAGAAGAAGATGGAAATGGGTGCCTTGAATCCGCCAGTCAAGGTCGGAATGCGAACGCGAGGGGGTGGCACCGAGATTCGTCCGTACGGATCGATCCTGGGATGGGACCATCTAGAACTTGTCAGGTAGTCTAGAAGAAGAAGGAATGGGGTGCCTTTAATCCATCGGTGAGGGTCGGAATTCGAAGGCATGGGGTGGCACCGACATTCGTCCGTCCGGATCGATCCTGGGAAGGGACCATCTAGACTTCCTCCGGTAGTCTAGAAGAGGATGGAAAGGGGTGACTTGAGTCTGCCGATCAGGGTCGGAATTTGAAGGCGAGGGGGTGGCACCGAGATTCGTCCATCCGGATCGAACTTGGGATGAGACCATTTGGACTCCGTCCCGTAGTCTAGAAGAAGATGGAAAAGGGCCTTGAATCCACTGGTCAGGGTTGAAATTCGAAGGCAAGGGGTGGCACCGAGATTCGTTCGTCCAGATCGAACATGGGATGGGACCATCTAGACTCCGTCCGGTTGTCTAGAAAATGATGGAAAGGGGTGCCTTGAATACAACAGTTAGGGTCGAAATTCAAAGGCGAGGGGGTGGCACCGAGCTTCGTCTGTCTGGATCAAACCTGGGATGGGACCATCTGGACTTCGTCCGGTACTCTAGAAGAAGATGGAAAGGGGTGCCTTGAATCCGCCAGTTAGGGTCGAAATTCAATGGCATGCGGGTGGCACCGAGATTCGTTCGTCCACGTCGAACTTGGGATGGGACCATCTAGACTTCGACCGGTAGTCTAGAAGAAGTTGGAAAAGGGCTCCTTGAATCCGCCAGTTAGGGTTGAAATTCGAAGGCGAGGGGGTGGCACCGAGATTCGTCCATTCGGATCGAACCTAGGATGGGACCATCTAGACTCCGTCTGGTAGTCTAGAAGAAGATGGAATGGGTTGCCTTGAATCTGCCAGTCAAGGTTGGAATTCGAAGGTGAGGAGGGGGCACTGAGATTCGTCTGTCCGGATCGAACCTGGGATGGGACCATCTAGAGTCCGTCCGGAAGACTAGAAGAAGATGGAAAAGCGCCTTGAATCCACTAGTCGCGGTCGAAGTTCAAAGGCAAGGGGTGGCTCTAAGACTCATCCGTTCGGATCGAACCTGGGATGGGACCATATAGACTCCGTCTGGTAGTCTTGAAGAACATGGAAAGGGGTGCCCTGCATCTGCTAGTCAAGGTCGGAAGTTGAAGGCGAGGGGCTAGCACCGATATTCGTCCATCCGGATCAAACCTGGCATGGGACCATCTTGACTCCGCCCAGTAGTCTAGAAGATGATGGAAAGGGGTGCCTTGAATCTACATGTCAGGGTCGGAATTCGAAGGCGAGGGGATGGCACTGAGAATCATCCATTCAGATCAAACCTGGAATGGGACCATCTAGACTCCGTCCGGTAGTCAAGAAAAAGATGGAAAAGGGCCTTGAATCCACTAGTTGGGGTCAGAATTCTAAGGCAAGTGGGGGCACCGAGATTCATCTGTCTGGATCGAACTAGGGATGGGACCATCAAGACACCGTCTGGTAGTCTAGTAAAAGATGAAATGGGGAGCCATGAATCCGCCAGTCAGGGTCAGAATTCGAAGGCGAGTGGGTGGCACCGATTAGTCCGTACATATCGAACCTGGGTTGGGACCATCTAGACTCCGTCTGGTAGTCTAGAAGAAGATGGAAAGGGGTGCCTTGAATCCACCAGTCAGGGTTGGAATTCGAAGGCGAGGGGGTGGCATTGAGATTCGTCTGTCCTGATCGAACCTGGGATGGGACCATCCTAACTCAGTCTGCTAGTCTAGAAGAAGATGGAAATGGGTGCCTTGAATCCGACAGTCAGGGTCAGAATGCGAACGCGAGGGGGTGGCAACAAGATTCGTCCGTCCAGATCGATCCTAGGATGGGGCCATCTAGAACTTGTCAGGTAGTCTAGAAGAAGAAGGAAAGGCATGCCTTTAATCCACCGATGAGGGTCGGAATTCGAAGGCATGTGGTGGCACTAAGATTCATCCGTCCGGATCGATCTTTGGAGGGGACCATCTAGACATCCTCTGGTAGTCTAGAAGAGGATGGAAAGGGGTGACTTGAGTCTGCCAGTCAGGATCGAAATTCGAAGGCGTGGGGGTGGCACTGAGATTCGTCCGTCTGGATCGAACTTGGGATGAGACCAGCTAGACTCCGTCCGGTAGTCAAGAAGATGACGGAAAAGGTCCTTGAATCCACCGGTTAGGGTCGAAATTCGAAGGCAAGGGGTGGCACCAAGATTCATTCGTCCGAATCAAACTTGTGATGGGACAATCTAGACTTCGTCCGGTTGTCTAGAGAAGATGGAAAGGGGTGCCTTGAATCCGCCAGTTAGGGTCGGAATTTGAAGGCAAGGGGGTGTCACCGAGATTCGTCCGTCCGGATCGAACATGGGATGGGACCATCTAGTCACCGTCTGGTAGTCTAGAAGAAGAAGGAAAGGGGTGCCTTGAATCCATCGGTCAGGGTCAGAATTCGAAGGCAAGGGATGACACCGAGATTCGTCTGTCCAGATCAAACCTGGGATGGGACCATCTAGTCCTCGTCCGGTAGACTAGAAGAAGATGGAAAGGGGTGCCTTGAATCCGCCAATCCGGGTCGAAATTCGAAGGCGAGGGGGTGGCACTGAGATTCCTCCATTCGGATCGAACCTGGGATGGGACCATCTAGACTCCGTCCGGTAGTCTAGAAGAAGATGGAAAGGGTTGCCTTGAATCTGCTAGTTAGGGTCAGAATTCGAAGGCGAGGGGGTGGCACGAAGATTCGTCCGTTTTGATTGAACCTAGGATGGGAACAACTAGACTCCGTCCAAAAGACTAGAAGAAGATGGAAAGGGGCCTTGAATCCACCGATCAGGGTCAGAACTCGAAGGCAAGGGGTGGCTCCGTGATTCGTCCGTCCAGATCGAACCTAGGATGGGACCATCTAGACTCCATCCGGTAGTCTTGAAGAAGATGGAAAGGGGTGCCTTGAATCCGCCAGTCTGGGTCAAAATTCGAAGGCGTGGTGGTGGCATCGAGATTCGTCCGTCTGGATCAAACCTGGGATGGGTCCATCTAGACTACGTCTGGTAGTCTAGAAGAAGATGGAAAGGGGTGCCATGAATCCGCCAATCAGGGTCGGAATTCGAAGGCAAGGGGTGGCACCGAGATTCATCCGTCCGGATTGAACCTGGGATGGGACCATCTAGAATTCCTCCAGTAGTCTAGAAGAAGATGGAAAGGGGTGACTTGAGTCTGCCTGTCAGGGTCGAAAATCGAAGGCATGGGGGTGGCACCGAGATTCGTCTATCCGGATCGAACCTGTGATGGGACCATCTAGACTCCGTCCGGTAGTCTAGAAGAAGATGGAAAGGGTTGCCTTGAATCGGCCAGTCAGGGTCGAAATTCGAAGGCGAGGGGGTGGCACTGAGATTTGTCCATCCGGATCGAACCTTGGAGGGGCCATCATGGCTCCGTCCGGAAGTCTACAAGAAGTTGGAAAAGGGCCTTGAATCCACCATTCAGGGTCGGAATTTAAAGGCAAGGGGTGGCACTGAGATTCGTCCGTCCGGATCAAACCAAGGATGGGAGTATCTAGACTCCGTCTGGTAGTCTAGAAGAAGATGGAAAAGGGCCTTGAATTCGCCAGTCAGGGTCGAAATTCGAAGCTGAGGGGGTGGCACCGAGATTCGTCCGTCCGGATAGAACCTGTGATGGGACCATCAAGACTCTGTTTGGTAGTCTAGAATAAGATGGAAAGGGGTGCCTTGAATTCGCCAGTCAGGGTCGGAATTCGAAGGCGATGGTGTGGCACTGAGATTTGTCTATCCTGATCGATCCTGGGATGGGACCATCTAGACTCCGTCCGGTAGCCTAGAAAAACAAGGAAAAGGGCTTTGAATCAACTAGTCAGGGTTGGAATTCAAAGGCAAGGGGTGGCATCGAGATTCATCCGTCCGGATCGATCCTGGGAAGGGACCATCTAGACTTCGTCCAGTACTCTATATGTAGATGGAAAGGGGTGCCATGAGTCTACCAGTCAGGGTCGGAATTCAAAGGCGAGGGGTTGGCACCGATATTCGTCAGTCCGGATAGAACCTGGGATGGGACCATCTAGACTCCGTCCGGTAGTATAGAAGGTGATGGAAAAGGGCCTTGAATCCACTGGTTAGGGTTGAAATTTGAAGGCTAGGGGTGGCACCGTGATTCCTTCGTCCGGATCAAACCTGCGAAGGGACCAACTAGAATCCTTCCGGTAGTCTCGAAGGAGATGGAATTTGGTGCCTTGAATCTGCCAGTTACGGTCGGAATTCGAAGGCAAGGGGGTGGCTCCGAGATTCGTCCGTCCGGATCGAACCTGGGATGGGACCATCTAGAATCCATCTGGTAGTCTAGAAGATGATGGAATGGGTTGCCTCGAATCTGCCAGTCAGGGTCGGAATTCGAAGGCGAGGGGGTGGCACCAGGATTCGTCTGTCGGTATCAAACCAGGGATGGGACCATCTTGACTCCATCCTAAAGTTTAGAAGAAGATGGAAAAGGAACTTGAATCCACCGATCTGGGATGGAATTCGAAGGCAAGGGGTGGCATCGAGATTCGTCCATCCGGTTCGAACCTGGGTTGGGACCATCTCGACTCCGTTCGGTAGTCAAGAAGAAGATGGAAAAGGGTGCCTCGAATCCACATGTGAGGTTTGGAATTCGATGGCGATAGGGTGGCACCAAAATTCGTCCGTCCAGATCGAACCTGGATTGGGACCATCCAGAATCCGTCTGGTAGTCTAGAAGAATATGGAAAGTGGTGCCTTGAGTCTCCATGTCAGGGTCAAAATTCGAAGGGGAGGGTGTGGCACCGAGATTCGTCCGTTCGGATCAAACATGGGATGGGACCATCTAGACTCTGTCTGGTAGTCAAGAAAAGGATGGGAAAGGGCCTTGAATCCACTGGTGAGGGTCGGAATTCGAAGGCAAGGGGTGGCACCGAGATTCATCCGTCCGGATCGATACTAGGAGGGGACCATCTAGAATTCCTCCGGTAGTCTAGAAGAAGATGGAAAGGGGTGACTTGAGTCTGCCTATCAGGGTCGGAATTCGAAGGCGAGGGGGTGGCATCGAGATTCGTCCGTCCAGATCGAACATGGGATGGGACCATCTAGACCTTGTTAGGTAGTCTAGAAGAAGAAAGAAAGGGATGCCTTGAATCCACAAGTGAGGGTCGAAATTCGAAGGCAAGGGGTGGCACCGAGATTCGTTCGTCTAGATCGATCCTGGGAGGGGACCATCTAGAATTCCTCCGGTAGTCTAGAAGAAGATGAAAGGGGTGATTTGATTCTGCCTGTCAGGGTCGGAATTCGAAGGCGAGGGGGTGGCACCCAGATTCATCCGTCCGGATCGAACCTTAGATGGGACCATCAAGACATCGTCCGGTAGTCTAGAAGAAGATGGAAAGGGTTGCCTTCAATCAGCCAGTCAGGGTCGGAATTCAAATGCGAGGGTGTGGCACTGAGATTTGTCCATCTGGATCAAACCTTGGATGTGGCCATCTAGGCTCCTTCCGGAAGTCTACAAGAAGTTGGAAAAGGGCCTTGAATCCTCTAGTTAGGGTCGGAATTCAAAGCCGAGGGGTGGCACCGAGATTTGTCCGTCCGGATCAAACCTTGGATGGGAGTATCTTGACTCCGTCCAGTAGTCTAGAAGAAGATGGAAAGGGCCATCAATCCACCAGTCACGGTCGAAATTCGAAGCTGAGGGGGTGGCACCGAGATTCGTCCGTCTGGATAGAACCTAGGATGCGACCATCAAGACTCTCATTGGTAGTCTAGAATAAGATGGAAAGGGGCGCCTTGAATCCACCAGTCAGGGTCGGATATCGAAGGCGAGGGCGTGGCACTGAGATTCGTCTGTCCTGATCGAACCTGGGATGGGACCATCTAGACTCCATCCGGTTGCCTAGAAAAACAAGGAAAAGGGCTTTCAATCCACCAGTCTGGGTTGGAATTCGAAGGCAAGGGGTGGCACCGAGATTCAGTCGTCCGGATCGATCCTGGGAAGGGACCATCTAGACTTCATCCGGTACTCTAGATGAAGATGGAAAGGGGTGCCTTGAGTCTGCCTGTCAGGGTCGGAATTCGAAGGCGAGGGGTTGGCACCGATATTCGTCAGTTCGGATAGAACCTGGGATGGGACCATCTAGACTCCGTCTGGTAGTATAGAAGATGATGGAAAAGGGCCTTGAATCCACCGGTCAGGGTTGAAATTCGAAGGCTAGGGGTGGCACCGTGATTCCTTCGTCCGGATTGAACTTGGGAAGGGACCATCTAGAATCCTTCTGGTAGTCTAGAAGGAGAAGGAATTTGGTGCATTGAGTCTGCCAGTTAGGGTCGGAATTCAAAGGTGAGAGGGTGGCATCGAGATTCGTCCGTCTGGATCGAACCTGGGATGGGACCATCTAGAATCCGTCCGGTAGTCTAGAAGATGATGGAATGGGTTGCCTCAAATCTGCAAGTCAGGGTCGGAATTCAAAGGCGAGGGGGTGGCACCAGGATTCGTCCGTCGGTATCGAACCTGGGATGGGACCATCTAGACTCCATCCTAATGTCTAGAATAAGATGGAAAAGGGCCTTGAATCCACCGATCAGGGATGGAATTCGAAGGCAAGAGGTGGCACCAAGATTCGCCCGTCCAGATCGATCCTGGGAGGGGACCATCAAGACTCTGTTTGGTAGTCTAGAAAAAGATGGAAAGGGGTGCCTTGAATCTGCCAGTCAGGGTTGGAATTCGACGGCGAGGGCGTGGCACTGAGATTCGTCTGTCCTGATCGAACCTAGGATGGGACCATCTAGACTCCGTCCGGTAGCCTAGAAAAACAAGGAAAAGGGCTTTGAATCCACCAGTCTGGGTAGGAATTCAAAGGCAACGGGTGGCACCGAGATTCATCCGTCCGGATCGATCCTGGGAAGGGACCATCTAGACTTCGTCTGGTACTCTAGAAGAAGATGGAAAGGGGTGCCTTGAGTCTGCTAGTCAGGGTCAGAATTCGAAGGCGAGGGGGTGGCACCGATATTCGTCAGTCCGGATAGAACCTGGGATGGGACCATCTAGACTCCGTCTGGTAGTATAGAAGATGATGGAAAAGGGCCTTGAATCCACCGGTCAGGGTTGAAATTCGAAGGCTAGGGGTGGCACCGTGATTCCTTCGTCTGGATTGAACTTGGGAAGGGACCATCTAGAATCCTTCTGGTAGTCTAGAAGGAGAAGGAATTTGGTGCATTGAGTCTGCCAGTTAGGGTCGGAATTCAAAGGTGAGAGGGTGGCATCGAGATTCGTCCGTCTGGATCGAACCTAGGATGGGACCATCTAGAATCCGTCCGGTAGTCTAGAAGATGATGGAATGGGTTGCCTCAAATCTGCAAGTCAGGGTCGGAATTCAAAGGCGAGGGGGT
>JAMKQA010021812.1:0-10131 GCA_024699735.1 Posidonia australis
ATTAAGGTTTTAATTGGTTTATATTTGATTTTTTATGAATTTTTTAAGTATTTCTTAGAATTTTGGTTTTAAGCTTTTAATTTGGGTTTTGAATTTTACTTTAGACTTTTGTTTATGTTTTGATGATTTTAATTAAGTTTGTGATTAAGGTTTGATTAGCTGATTTTAATTAATTATTTTGGGAATTTTTAGGGATTTTAGGATTTTAATTTCAAGTTTTAATCAGAATTTTGTGAGTTAGATGTGATTATTAATTTTGGATTTTAGGATTTATTTAATTGATTTGAAATTAGGGTTTTGAGTTTTAATTAGGGTTTATTTAGGGATTTTGAGTTAATTAGGGTTTATTTATGGATTTTTGGATTAATTAGGGTTTATTTATTTATTAACTGGGATTTTTTGTGTTTATTTGTTTTTTTGGATTAATTAAGGTTTTAAATTTTTATTAGTTAAGGTTTTCAATGGATTTTCACTTAAATTAGGGTTTTTACTTATTTCTTTGGATTTTTTAAGTGATTTAATTTGAATTAAGCTTAAATTAGGTTTCTTGTCTTATTTAATGGATTTTAATTCCTTTTCACTTAATTAGGGTTTTGAATTTAATTAATTAGGCCTTTTATTGAATTTTAAGCTGATTTAATTGGGTTTTTAAATGGATTAGGGTTTTTATTAGATTTTAAATGGATTTGATCAAATTTTATTTAATTAGGGTTTTATGGATTTTTGGTGGATTTTAATTGGATTTTGTGGTTTATGGGTTTTATTGGATTTTTAAGGGGATTTTGACTGGATTATGTGGGCTTAGGTTGATTTGTTGGATTTTAGGTTTAATTGGGTCAGGTGGGCTAGTGTGGGTCAGATTAGGACTTATGTGGGCTAGGATTTTGGTGGTCGCGACCAGAGCATCAACCGGAGGAGCTTGCTGCCAAGTGACTTCATAATCAGGGTGTCTACAAAACCTATCAACCAAGAAATTAGAATGTCAATTGGGTAGTTTGGGACACTGTGCTGTAACGATCCCTGAATCGCTACCACTAAACCTAGCTATAAATTTCCATTTAATCATTTTTTTAATCTTTATTATTAACCAACAATTACACTAATAATGCAACTAAGGCTAAGCACTCTCAATAATAAAATAAAAACACTAAACAAAAGAAATAAAACTAAACTAACACTCACTTGTATCGCTGATGTGTGGCGGCGTGACTCCTCTTATATGCATTAGCTACCAACAGTTACTATTTAGCACCTGCTAAAACACACAAAATAAAGTACACATGAGTGACCACTCAATGGTCACCTAGCACACACCCCACCAACAACTCCACATTCTATGCCGAGGACAGCCATGCACAGGCATCACACATGGATGCCACCAAACCAAAAGGGCAATCTACCGACGCCTAACACACAAGCACTAGCATCCCTTTCGGATGCCGTAGCACCAAACTAGGTAGTCTACCACTACCTAATAGGCCACAAAATTACAAAAATCATGCATTTAAAACAATTTTCTTCTCCTTTTCAAAATCATGTGCGTGAACTTTTAAAACCTTTTATGAATGTCCAAGAAGGCTACTCTCACCATCCCAAGCCTAAATTCACACCAAGTACAACTACAAAGACTTTGCTCTGCACAACATTGTCTCCCTGGACCAAAGCACAAAACCAAGCCACAAAGCCTCTACTCCTAACCCATAGAGCCATTGCTCCCAAAACATTACGGCTCAACAAGTGCCAAAGCCACAACCTCCTTTAGGCCCAAAGCTTGATTTCCTGAACTACAACTCTGCACAAAACACAAACACAAATAGTGTGTCAAACAACCCAGTACCAAGCAGACAACACAGGCCACACGTAGTCCACTGAAGCACGACCAATGGCATCTACACCGCCACGGTGACGGCCATCAGACGTTACCAGCTATGGTGTGCGTGTCCCACCTGCATTGGCCACCACAGGGTACGCCTCCTTACGGTGTCCTCCACACGGTGCTCAGGAAGGAGTCTCATACCTCCACACCCGACAACACCTGAGCCTCATTGCTCACAGCGATAGTAGGAGTATCATTCCTCTCGGTCATGCCATGAAACACCTCAACCCGTGGACCACAACCTTAGCCTCGAAATGACAGTAAAGGAGTGTCATACCTACAAGACTCAACGAACCTCAGCCTTAGGCATCTCAGCCCCCAATGCAAACAGAAAACACCGAAAAACTCTTTTCAAAACTAATTTTAAATCTGTACTTTTCTCTTTCTAAAACTCTCTTTTAGAAAACCTTTTTAAAGCCATTAAATATCCTTTAAAACTCAAGAAACACTATGCCCAGTAGTGACATGGAAACCAAAGGTCAAGAAACCACAAACAAAACATAACCTTGACAACTCTCTTATCAGGCCCAAGCAAAAACACCTTGGGAGCGTCTGGGTTCACGAGCACCACGTTCAACCCACGACCACAACCTAAAAAAACACCAACAAAACATCCTCTAAGTGTCAAACTCACCCTGAAGATACCATAGTAAAGCAAACACAACTAGAACTCCACGCTCTAGCACCAAGTGCAAGACACTTACTAGCTCATGTCCCTCGAGAGGACAACCAGGTCAGCTCAAACACCCGGGATAGTGCCACTTAATATTCCATTCAGTGCACCGCACACAAAACCACATAAGCCCTAGACCTAGGGATGCTATCATTATCCCTAAAGTCTAGTTTAAATCATTTGGGAAAAGAACCTATTATTTCTAAATCATTTCATCTTTTATTCTACCCATACCTAAGGTGAAATATTGTTAATTTATTTTAGGTAAACCCTAGATCATTCTAATGACTATCCTAATCATTTATGCCATTATATTTATCTCTCCAAGATTTATATTTATATATATATATATATATATATAAATCAAAACATAAAACATCTTAATACAGGATCAGGGCCTAGATCGACAGACCGAAATGGAACGGTTGACCGGACCTGGCCTCAGCGCACTAGAATAGTAGACCGAAAAACCACTCGATTGACTGAAAACCCCTGATTCGGCAGATTAGAAACGTTCGGTCGATAGAACTAGGAATTCTGTCAACATCCAAGACTTCTAGAACAGCAGATCGAACGAATTCGATTGACCAAACCAGGGATCAAGGGGACAATCTGTAACAAAATAGCATACCGAAATAATTCAGCATACCGAACTAGGCAACTGCAGGGCACCTCGAAATGGGACCTAAAGCCCAATCCTGCACACCACCAATCCAACTATGCAAATAATATATCAAAATGAAGATCTCGACGAGATCTTACAAACTAGAGAAGCAACATCGAGATCCATCAAGCAAATTTCGAGAAATCAATAGAAAATACAAAGGGGGCACTATTCACCCCAAATCATAAATATGGCTATAAATGACCGACAAATGCACAATAAATTCTAATAAAATTACTACAATTACCAACACACTAACATGCACCTATTGTACAAATTTAGAACCAAAAGAAAATCTATGAGATGCGTACCTTCACCAAAGACGCGATGGTGCGAGACAGACGACGACGCTTCTTCCTCCAACCACGAGCTGCTCCCCTCCTCCACACACGTTGGCAACACGGCGGTGGCCGCATCCTCCACCACCCGACCATCTGGGAGAAGAAGAAAAAGAAGAAGAAGAGGAAGGGGTGGGGCCCGGGGGAAGAAGGAGGAAGAAAGAAAAAAAGAAAGAAGGAAAGGAAAGAGAAAGAAGGGAAAGAAAGAAGGGAACCCGCAAGCACGAAACCAGACCACGCGACCTTCCACGTCCACGTGACTCATGCAAACTGAGATCTGCCACCAGAGCACAAGACAAACCCTCAAAACTCCCACGAGAGCTAGCACAACACCCAAACTACACAACACTAAAAAGGCCAGAAACACACAATCTAGGCATTAGACACTACTGAGAAGGTGTCCCACATTAGGCATTGGGACCCCTAATGTCCAACACACCTGAATTTCACTTTAATTATCTGGCCAAAGCACTACTTCTAAAACTAGATCGCTAAAGCCTAACCCCCTTAAAGGAATTTCACTCCCACAATTCTCTAGGCGAAACACTAAGGGTACAAAAATTAAGAAGTCACTAGAATGACCCAGACAAAAATACATCGATGCTACCCAAAATCCACGACCTATAGGAGAAATCTCTGCCTCACAAAGCCATTTCATCCTACTTAGGTCCAGGGCGACACCAAAGACTCAACTCTACTTTAGTCTAAACGCCATCGAGAGCCTGGGTGAAATCCCTTCTGGGCACAAAAAACTCCCCCTTGAGGCTCCAAAATAGTGTCTCCTAGAGTCACAAAACATCTAGAGCACCCTTGGAGACACGCAAACCATAGGATTGACCAAGTGCAACCAATTCTGGCCACACTTCTGCTGCGCCACATTGATGCACAACTTGGTCAGCAACCACCGAACTCTGCACCTAGTGCTCAGCAACAACTCTCATCACCTTGGAAAACCTCCTCCAATCCAAGGTACAAGAGGAAAATTGGCTACTGAGACACAACAAAGCTCTTCACGGATTTGGAGTACACCAACAGACTAGTCAATTATGTGCTATCTATCTCTAAGAACTGCTTCCCAGATTGACACTCCACCAGATCCAGAGCACAACCTCCACTATGGCCAACACCAAACACGTAAGTGGACAGTTCCTCCAATGCTCCTCCCAACTAGCAAGAACCACAAGAAACCATGTTGCCTCACTACAATAGGAACTTATCCCAACCCAAAAGGATATTGGTGGACTCATCACCTCTCATTGCGATGGGAGCCTTGTAGGTTTAGACGTGAGACTTCAAAAACACACTTAAACCACTTATTAAGCGTGAAGTTTACGTCAAGGATACTACAATCTAGAGTCTAGGGCTACAAAAGTCACTGTTTCTAGTGAAACAACCACATCAATAGTAAGGACCACTAGGGAGTCAAACTCAAATGAATCTTCAAACTAAAGCAACTCCCACCAAGAGTGTCCAAACCAACATGAGCCATTCCTCCACCCTAGCGGCCCTCTCTATGGTATCACTATCTTGAAGATACCTTTACTAGATCCTCAAGAATAGTTCACCCAAATCAGGAAATAGCCATTTGGAGGAAAACACGTGGGATCACACCCACTAGCTCGACCAACGACGCCACCAAATGAGACGGGTAGCCAACACCACTTGACTCACCCCATCTCTGTTGTAGATACCCAAAACCTAAAAGCAAACACAAGAGAAAGAAGATCTCCACAGGTCAAATAGCGCTACGCCATTCAACCCACAAGCAAACAAGAAAATCAACAATAGGACACCCAAAGGAAGCACTGGAGAAAAATCTCCACCGCCCAAATGGCACAAAGCCATCTGAGTCACAACCAACCAAGACAACTGGGTATCCTGACAAAATATCCCAAACAACACACAACAAACAACACACCAGGCAATTCCACTTAATGGCCAAGCCCCAAACAACATGTGTTACACAACTACACAACACCAATGTGCGACTCCATGTGCACCACCTCCCCTAGATACCGCATCCTCAAATAGAGCATCTGGACGGAACAACATAGAGTTGGGGAACTTACCAGAGCCATCCCAAAACAGCAATAGACAATTAGAGACTCACTAAGTTACCCAAAGACAACAACAGACGTCTAGGGACCCACCGAGTCACCCAAAGATCACAACAGACATCTAGGGACCCACCAAGTCACCTAGAAACCACAACAGACATCTAGAGACTCACCGAGTCACCTAGAGACCACAATAGACATCTGGGGACTCACCAAGTCACCCAGAAACAACAACAAACATCTGGGGACTCACCAAGTCACCCAGAAACAACAACTGACATCTGGGGACCCACTGAATCACCCAAAGACCACAGAAGGATGGAACTTGTAGACACCCCAATTTTCTGATTTTACAGGATGGAGATGTGGTGGCTGAGTTTTGACTTTACCAAGGCCATTTAATTCATGGAGACCCAAGTGGACCCATGAAGGCCCACTTAGGCCCATTAAACCCTAGTTGAGCCCATGGGAGCCCACAAGGCCCACATAGGCCCATGGAGGCCCATGAGGCCCACATAGGCCCATGGAGCCCATGAAGCCTACAATAACTCAGCCCACATTCTTCTTTCTCTCTCACAAATCAACACCTCATTTCTTTATTCTCCAAAGTTTTCTAATTAAATTCCCAAAACATCACCAAGTCAAAGAGAATTCACTAATTGAACCCATCTTCTTCTTCACCCATCTGATTTTCCTTGTTCAGCCTCAAATCCTCCGCTACTGAGTTCAGCCCAGCTCGAGCCCTATCAGTCCAGCATCACAGAGCAGCTCCAGCCGTCTGATCAGCCATCGTCAGAGCTTTGGATCGTCGTTGATCTCCTGTCGGTAGCCAAGGGGACAAGAGGGGACAATCGTTAGAGATGTTTGTTAGTCTGTTAGGAGGAGTGCCCAGTTTGTTAGAGGAGTGGGCCAGGTCGTTACGAGTGAGAGCATTCTGTTACAGAGTTTGTTGGGTCACCGGATTGTTGGGTTCACCTATATAAAGAGGAGGCCGCACACAGACAGACACCGCTAGATCACTCAAGAGAGAAAACTGAGAGCAAGAGAGAGAGATCGAGAGTGCCAGAGTGAGGAGAGCACAACAGAGGAGTAGAGAGCCAGTGTCGCTCCACGAGCTCCGGCGAGGTGTCTCAAATCAGGTACACACTTATGACCTTCCTAAATTGTCTGAATATAGATTTCTAGGCCTTTTTCCTCTCTTCCCGGAGCATTTCCAAGGGATCCAGAGTGATCCCTTGGCTAACGGAGCTCCGCCGTGTCGCCACACTCCGGCGACAAAGGTGGGGGCAGCAATCCAGGAAGTTTCCTGGAACCCCGAGTCTTCCCTCTTCCCCCTCTAGTCCTCCCGGTGCTTGTCCGCCCTCTGCATTGCAGCTCTGTCGCTCCAGAAGCCCGTAATGCGCCTGCTGGAGAAATGCTCTAGGCTGCCGTCGCCGGAGAAGACGACGGAGGCCAACCATTGTCCATGCTCCTCATGCCTCTCTGCACCGCTCCACCACCTTAGGAACATCACACGACATGTCCCCAAAGTTTTCGAGCCTCCAGAACTACGCGACGACCGCTAGATCACTGTAGCAATGCCGCTCGCTGGAGGAAGCTGCGGCGGCGACGGTCAGGCCACCACCTCGCTCCACCAACCTTCGCGCCGCTCCGGAAGGGTCCCCACAGCATCCCGTAGCCACCAGGAGCCTTGGAACACCGCTCCTCAGCCTCCGGAGAGCTCCTTCTTCCCCGACGCCGTCGCCGGAGCACCTCGACGGTGAGGTAGGTGGGGAGGCCATTCTAGGCGTTGGTTGCCCCATCCAGTCCGTTGGATGTGTTCCTCTCTTCTCCCTCTTGCTTCCAGTGGAGTCTGATCTTTGATCGGACCACTAGAAGGCTTTGTTTGCCCTTCTCCAGCAGTCGGCGGCGGTGAGCTCCGTCGCCGGCGACAGTCGTTTCTTTTCCATTTTAAAAACTTTTAAAAACTTTATTTTAAATAAAATCTGGAGTTTATGTTTTTCTTGCAAATATGTCCTTCTGGAATTACTTTTTGGTCCTTTCATTGCATTTAGGTCCTGCATTCATTTTTCTAAAATGTTTCGAATAAAGTTTTAACTAAAAATATTACATGTATTACCCTGAACATTTAAAATAATGTTTTCTGAGTTTAAAACTTTGATAAAAGCCCACAGAGTCTTTGAAACATACTTTCTTTCAGACATTTTGCTAAAAGGACCTTGCACTTTCTTAAAAACTTCTTAGAAGTTCATTTTTTTGTGAAAATTGCATAAAAGACCCTGATCTTCTTCAAAATGCTTCTGATAGTTCATTTTTACAGTAACAATTGCATATAAGCCCTTGTACTTTCATACAAGTTTCAGATTGCTCAATTTTGCTGGTTTATTTGCATTTAAGCCCTTGCATATTTCAAAAGCTTTGGATAGTTGTTTTCCATGGTTTAATTGCACTGAGGCCCTCATACTTCTCTGAAACTTTTCTAGAAGCATGTTTTCATTGGATAAATTGCATTTAGGCCCTTGTGTTTTATAGAAAACTTCTAGAAGGCTTATATTTCTGTGAAAATTACATAAAACTCCCTGACTTTGTTTTAAAACATTCCAAAAGCTTGTTTTCATGGTTTAATTACATTTTTGCTCCTGAATTTCTCCTGGAATGCTTTGTTTGCTAGGTTATTTGTAGTTTAGCCCCTGAACTCCATTGATTTTGTTCTGATTGCCTGTTTTCAGGGGTAAAATGTCCATTTTGCCCTTGAAACTTCCTAGATCATTTCTGAGCCTTTTTTCTTGCATTTTTACCCTGATTTTGTGCTGAATTGTTTTGCATGCATGCATTAGTGGTAAATTGCATTCAGACCCTTAGATAACTTCATTTTGACTAGGGATGCACATTCGACCCTAGATTTCTTCATACATGCATGGAATGTGTTTTCCTATGTATTTTCGCTGATTTGGGCTTCTGAATGTCAGTTTTCCTCGGATTTGTGTTTTTTGCATAAAACCCCCTAGACTTCTTCAGATTTGCACTCATACTTGAATTTTGCATACTTTTCACATCTTTTCGTGTGACTTTTTTCGTCTTTTCTTCCTTGCTCGGTGCACACTTTTATAGCGTTGTTATGAGCTTTCCTTTCTCCTCGTTTTCCGGGTTTTCCTTGGTTTTCCGCAGTTTTCACTTGCTTTGGTTTTCCATCACCCGAGGGCATACAGTAAAAGGCTTACAAGTCGACATGGTCCCGAAACAAGGATTATTTTCCCTTTTTTGATTTTCTCGGATTTATCCCAATTTTCGCTTTTTTGCGAGTCACTTTCCGACAATTTCACGATTTTCACGATTTTCCTCATCAACCAAGGGCATACAGTAAACCGGCATTAACAATGCCTACATTTGATCCTCGGATTAACTTTTTCCTTTGATTTCACTTCTCCTTGATTTGGCATGTTTTCGGTCATTTTCATACATGAGCATATAGAATAAGCAAGCATACATTCATCAGACCATTGACAATAGGAAACCTAGAAAGACTGAGTTTTCTCGGGCGCATGGGGGTGCCTAACCCCTTCACCATGTGTAACCAGAATCCTTATCCTTTCTCTAGCCCGTATTCATCTTGCATTATCCATTAGGCACGGATCACACATGCATTCTGCATTTTTTTTTGTTTCGTGATTTTCTTGTGTTTGTTTTGGTTTTCCTCGTCTTCCCATTAAAAGACTAGGTGGCGACTCCTTTCCTTATCCTTTTGTCTTCCCTTTGGTGTTTCTGGGTCTTGTCTCTTTCTCCAGATTCACCATTTTCACCGTGACCTTATTGGATCTCCCTGTGTGTTTCCACACACTGGAGTAGGTTGGAGAACTGCGCCTAGGGGTTCCACCGGCATGGTCACAGGAACTGGCGACTCCGCTGGGGATAACCAGATTCTAGCTTTCGCTCTGGTTTCCCTACTTGTCTTTGGTTTGTTTGCTTTAGGCTTGCTTGCTTGTGATATTTGCTTATACATATTTGATTGAAGATGCCTTTTTTCGCTTTCTTTACACTATTGCTATGCCACAGCACATGCACATGATCTGTTTCATGCTTTGTTTGTCAATGCTTGCTTCTATTCACCTACTTGAGCACAACACAAGCACATGCCATGTTTACGCCTTTCGTCTAACTCTTGGATGCCATAATTGTGTGTTTTCTCCTTCTTTTTGAATCTACCATGATTAGGAGAGTAGAGACTTGTTTGCCTCCCTATCTGGTTAAAATAAAACACACAAACTCAGCAAAACAATTAAAAGGCATAACTAGAGACAAATGTTCACAATTCCCTCAGGTTAAAACACACAAACTCAGTGGAACAATTAATAAGGCATAACTAGAGACAAATGCTCACAATCCCCTCTGGCCTAATAAAATGCAAGTAAAAGACACAAAAGCATATCGCATGAATGATCATTTTAGAAAGCATGCATCTTCTCCTCTGAGTCTACCCACAGTTTGCGAAGGACAATCCTAGCAACCCGTTCTATAGCTTTGGC
>JAMKQA010021815.1:0-10335 GCA_024699735.1 Posidonia australis
TTTTATTGGTTATATCAACTTGGTCGTTGGAATATGGGAGCAATGGTTTAATTTTTCTAATTGCATGTGGAGAAATAGGATATTTCAAAGGATACGCTAGTGTTATTATAATTTTTCTTAGGTTTCTCGACCAAAAAAACATTCATTCATATTTTTATATATAAAACATGTTAGTTGTTTCACAGGTGCTCTTCTCCCTGTTGTACTTTTCGATGATTTTACCTGTTGAATAAATGATTTGATTTGAGAAGGAAAATAAAGACAACGTCAATTATCAGTAATGGAATGGCATAAAGTATTTTTAGTTGGTTTGATTATTAGTCCGTAAATGTAGCAGATTGGTGATTTTAACCAAATTGTGGAAGAAGAGTAAATTTTATATATATCTATATATATATATATATATATATATATAGTGTGTGTGTGTGTGTGTGTGTGTGGAGATTAGTTGTATCTTTCCTTAAATTAACTCTTTGGGAGGAAAATTGATTATAAATGTTAGATTTAAATTAGGTGGCTATCATCAAAATTGCTTATATGTCTCTAATGGTTTTGAGTTTTGTTTTTTTTGTTATTTAAAAAAAATGGTTATGGGCATAATCTTAGTTTTAATTTATTTTGAATTTGGAAGCTATTTGTTCAAATAATTGGCACAAATGTTGGATTTTTGCATGTTAACCATATGTTAGTACATTAGTTTTGACTGTGTTTTAATATGGTAGCTATTTTATGTATATAATTGTTGCTTTTTTTCCATACCTTACATGAGTTTTAATCAACTCACGTTTGAAGCATGTAGGTTATTGTTTACATATTTAAAATTTTAAATTTGAATAATATTCAATTAAATCTGCTGACGTGTGTGATAGGTAGTTATTAGAAGATTTTATCATTTATTCAATTCGTTTTTTCATCTTGATATTTTGCTTTACTTTTATATGTTCATAGTTGTAACTTTTATATATTCAATTAAATTTGCTGACGTGTTTGTTTTTTATCATATTTTATATGAATGTCATTCATTAAGTTTCTGATGCAATTAGTTTATTATTGTCCATATTTAAATTTCTGGATTTTCGTATAATGTCCAAAAATGTTGGTTGACATGTGTCCATATAGAAATTTCTGGATTTTAGTATGAATGAGATAAAATTGTTTTGTGTTATTGTTTTGCATGAGAAATATAACAACTAGAAGTGACAGAATGATTATGAATAAAAGATAGGTTCTAAATATTTAAAAATACTACAAAGAAACAGCTATTAGTGATAGAACGGTACAAAAGAAATTCAAGTCGAGGGCTTTAATGAGGCTCATGACTCATGAGCTTCCTTGGGTTTGATTTGGCATAAGTCTGAACCTCGTTTGATTGAAGATTTTTCTTATTTGGAGTTTCATTAGGTAAGCATTTTAAAACCTTTCTTTACGTTAGTTTATTATATTAAGTATTTACTATCTAACAAGTGTTTTCAAATGGTGTCTAATATATGAGCTTTTTCAAAAAAAATTGTTGTAGCTCTTTAAGTTGCGTTTAGAAATACATTTTCCTATATAATTTATTGGGAAAATTTGATTTTTTATTAAGAATATTATTTGAAGTTTTTATGGATGTAAAGAAAAAGTTTATTTGATTTGTATGTTCAATATGCACTTATAAGTTAATCAAAAGGTTATATTATCCTTAAACAACTACTGTCGTTGCTAGAGTCCGTTGTCGTTGTTGTAGGAATTTGTTATAGTTGAAGTCTACCACTACTGGAATCCGTCATCAGTGTGGGAGTTCACTGTCGTCGAAGATCACCATTGTCGTTACAAGAATCCGTTGCGACCGTTATTGTCGCTAAAGTTTGCCTTCGAAGACTACTATCATTATCACTAGAATCCACCATTATTACTATCATTGCGAGAATCTACTGTCAGAGCCTAGAGTTCAACATTGCCACTATCGGAATCCATCGTCACCACTATCGTTGTCATAAATTGCCTTGCCACCATCGAAATCCATCGTTATCACTATCGTTGTCGAAAATTGTCATCGAAATTCGTCGTCAGAGACCACTACCATCATTGCCATAGTTGTCCGTCCTCCCAACCTTCCTGTAGTGGATTCCAGCCAACAGCAGGGGTGATGAGTTGTGAGAGAGGAAGAGACTTCATATTGTAATTTTGTTATGTTTATGTTGTAATTAAATTCAATTTCTAAGAATATCATTGAAAAATTGAGAGAGTAATATCCATAAGTTTTCAAAAAATTAACATCCAGTAGTTTTTCATAAAGTTGTCTAACAACTCTTAAATACACTTAGATAGTGCTTTTTTGTGTCAGCTTATTACATTAAGCATTTATTGTTCAATAAGTGTTTCCAAATGGTGTTTAATATATGATCTTTTTCAAAAATGTTGATTGTAGCAATATATGAAAAAGCTACCATTAGAAAAGTTGGTGTATCAAACATTATTTGAAAACACTTATTAGACAATAAACACTTAACGTAATAAGCTAATAATTTTTTTTTCCAAATGCTACCTTAGTGCATTGGAAGTTGTTGGATAGTTTTTTAAAAAGTCAATGGATGTTAATTTTTGAAAAGTCATAAATATTATTATCTTAATTTTCTAACGATATCATCAGAAATTGATTTTAATCGTAACATGAACTTACCAAAATTACAACATGAATTCCACCCTCCCTTACAAAGTCCATTTTGCTATTATTATCAATCAAAATCAAGATTTCTTCAGCCCATTTGGCATAACAGGTGTTTTTGGATGGTCGGATCAGCATTTCAGGCACAAGTTACAAAAAAAGAATCTTCATACAACTACGTTATGTGTGGTATAAAGCGGAATTTTGACAACTGGATGTTTACGAGTGAAGTAATATATGAAGTTCATGTGTTTTGTTTGACTATAGGAGAATTTAAGAACTCAACAGTTGGCTGCTAATGTGCATTGTACTATTCCTTCAAAGATGATCATATGATATAACACAGCTAAATGTAATGGAACTTGTTAGATAAAATATTAGCAATTGATAAGTACAGGACTCTTGATGAAATATTAACAATTGCTAAGTACAAGACTAGATTTTGCAAAAGTCAAAGCGGAACCCTTATATACCAAATTCAGCTCGTCCATTTGTTTTATGATAAAATGTTTAATAATAAATTATCCATCACTATAGAATTAGGAACCTCCCAAGTCTATTACTTATTTTATTCCATACATAAAAAGCCATCCATCACTTACCCACTTGTTTCTACCGTATCTTAGGCATACTTTCATCCGTTGTGGTCTGATCGCGGTGTGGTACTGCATGCTATCATCCAATTGATGGTGGAAATCTAGAATAAAAATTAATGAAATAAATACAAATGAGAGGATATAATGAGATTTTTTTTGTTTTAGTGGAATTATTTCTCAAACGGTGCCTAAGTCCTCCCTACAAAGCTGGTTCAAAGTGAGCTGACCACTTCTCCATTTTGTTTGACAATATCTCTTCTCCATCTTTAAACGTTTTTTTTTTTTTTTTTTAATAATAGAAAAGAAAACATCGTTGATTCCGGCCCACCCTTCCTTCCATGGTGTCCGAAACGCGTACATACTGTACACGTTCCCAACAAAGACCATGCTTATTCATGGGGGAAAAAAGAGGAAAAAGAATTGAACAGAACAAGAGAAAACAGGAAAATTAGGAAAGACTTCCGGAAGAAGCGAGCCATCACCTGCCATTTGCTATTTCTTTCTTTCTTTCTTTTCTTATGTCATGTGCACTTCTCTTCTTCTCTCGTTTAGGCGGCAGGTGGGGCAACGGCCGAGACGTGTCGGGGTTGTGAGGGCGGACACGTCTGGTCCACTTTCCTGGTGTCGATATGCAAATCGACGCGTGTCCTCCTGTTGGCTGCGACGTATCACGTTTTTCCCCGGTTTTGGAGGTAAGTGGGGTTTTGGCCTTTGGGACACGCATCATGTGCGTCGGGAGAGGGAATGGGCAAAAGCCAAATGGAAATTCCTTAAAGATCGAGTTAAGAGCGACTGCTGCTTCCTCTGGGTCTCTCTCTCTCTCTCTCTCTCTCTCCCCCTTTATTTAATTGCTTGACCCGTGAGTTGCTTTTAATTTGGCAACAAAAGGACTGCAGAAATTTCCTTCTCCTTCTTGCGAGGTAACAACAACAGATTGTGCTCTTAGTTCTGTGCATGTGAACTAGACTCTCAACTCTCAATGGGAGGTGGGTACATGGATTATGTGTGGAGTGGTTCGTTCCGTTTAGGGACGCAGGCTGACCCGCTTACGCCTACCGGTTGCTGAACTAATTCGAAACTGAACGTTGAATTCTAGTCTGCTTACGCCTATTAATTCATTGCTTCAAAGTAACTGAAGGACAGTTATCAAAAAAAAGTAACTGAAGGTGAAATAGAACCGGCAGTTTACGTGTAAATTCCTATAATTGATGACTCATTTATTGAATCACTGGGTCCTTGAGAGATTCCTCCGGCCGGTCCCTATTAATCACCAACTCTCCCAAGTGTCATCACAAATGACTAACTCATTCACCCACGTCACCATGAATACTACCCACAACCTGATTGTGAAAGAACACAAAACAGAGTACTATTACGTGAAACTCATCAGTCAAGTTTTCTTCCCACCGAAGCCATTCACCTGCATATCTGCTCATCCAAGACACGTTATTATTACTCCCTCGGGTCCATTTGATTTTTGTTTGTTTGTTTTTTTTTTTTGGAGATTACAGGTCCATTTGAATTGTCACAAGGAGGAAGGAGGAGGTGACTTAGGTAATAAATTTAAAAGAAAAAGGAAAAAGAGAGTAGATAAGGTCAGAAAAACAAGTCATTTTATTTATTTGATACAGCCAAGTAATATCTTAATACATATATTTACCGTCTTTTTAAAAAAAAATAATCGAAAAAGACAGTGTGATGTGTACGGTGTACCATGCACGAATCTCAGGTTAACGTGGACAGAGAACCACGTACGTCTCCTGGTGGTGCAGAGCCCACCGGCACCGGCTCACCGAAACGTGGGGTTGTGTTTCACATGCACCGACGGCTGCGGCCGCCACGTCTCCGTCCGAGCCACCTCCTTTGCTCGGGGGCACGTAACCATTCCTGTGAGGGTTGCAGCGCGCATTATTTTCAAGCCGGACGCGGGGAGACTTTGCTGCAAATTCTGGTTCTTCCACGTGTACTTCTTGTTTTTTTATTTTCCTCTCTTTTACTTCTAATGTTTCTACCTTTAACGAAAGCTTCTTAATATTCTTCACTATTCGTGTACAGGACAAACTATGATTCCGGATTCATGATGATGTCGATGATAACGATGTATTTCCAATTAGGATACGTCTTTAAATCTCCTCCAAGGCCGTAAAATTAAAAAATTAATAATTGAAAGTCGTAGGATGTGAATAATTTTTTTTGAACTAGCGGTTGAACTAACACGCAGAAAAGATGGAAAAAGGAAGAATACTGCCAAATCAATACCAAAACAAAAATCAAAGCGCCTTCCACCTCGTGCCCAGCTCTCATTGGCCCACGTCTTTTCCCTCCCACCCACGCGTCAATAATATTGCTCCAGATGAACGGTGGAGATCACACCGTTAGAGAGCGGCTAGACAGTTACCTTGTCCTACTACTGCCCGCACCCACATCTCGGGCACAAGGTGCAGCTGCCCGTTACCTTTTTCTTCCATTCCCTCCCTCTCCCTCCCTCTCCCTCACACAACAAAAATAGCGCAACACCACCAATGGCCAGGAAAACCAATTCCACCACCACCACCACCTCTTCCAACGATTTCCTACGAGGAGGAGGGTTCGAGAGGTGATGATGGCGGAGATTGTGGTGGATTCTTCCCCGGAGGTGGCGGTGACGGAGGAGCCGATGTCCAGAGCTGCCAGGAGGAGGAGGATGAACCTAAGAAAGTTCGGGATTGCCTCTGCTCTTCCATCTCCATCTCCATCTCCAGCTCCAGCTCCCTCGACGAGCGTTAAGAGGAAGATGAATGAAGAAGAAGAATTACCATGTCCCCGGTATGGGATGACGTCTGTGTGTGGGAGGAGGAGGGACATGGAAGACGCCGTCTCGATTCGGCCGGACTTCTCCACCACCCCAACCAAAGGTGGTCTCCATTTCTTCGGTGTTTTCGATGGTCATGGTTGCTCTCACGTAAGGATGAAAAAGGCACTCGTGTTTTCCTTGATTTCTCTTGCTTCTTACGACTTAATTTGGTGTTCTTGCGTAAGACGAAAGGAAGCTGAGTTGTGTTTGTGGTTTCTTCCTGTTTTCTGCAGGTGGCGGTGTCGTGCAAGGACCGAATGCACGAGGTGGTGGCGGGGGAGGTCGGAGATGGTGAGGAGTGGAAGGGGGTGATGGAGAGGAGCTTCCGCAAGATGGAGACGGAGCTGTCCGGTGGTAGTGGTGGTGGTGGGGAGAGGAAGGCTAGCTGTAAGTGTGAGCTGCAGGCCAACAACTGCGACCACGTCGGTTCGACCGCGGTGGTGGCGGTGGTGGCCGGTGAGGAGATTGTCGTCGCGAACTGCGGGGACTCTCGGGCCGTGCTCCACCGGGGTGGGCTGCCGGTGGCTTTGTCGGAGGATCATAAGCCGGATCGGCCCGATGAGTTGAAGCGGATTCAGGAGCTGGGCGGGAGGGTGATCTATTGGGACGGGGCGAGGGTGCTTGGTGTTCTGGCCATGTCGAGGGCCATTGGTGGGTAGTAGAAAAGACGTTTCCAATGTCAATTCATATTTTACTTAGTCTCGTAGAATATTTTCTAATGTTAATCCACAACAATTCGAATTTATAGAAATAATGTTATTTCTACGAACTGAGTATGATTTAATGCTCGCAAGTGAACTCTGAGAGTTCAAAATTCAAAATTCTTTTAGGCTGACTCGAATGTTGTGTGGGTTTTTTTTGTTTTTTTTTAAGGTGACAACCTTCTAAAGCCATATGTGACATCGGAGCCGGAGGTCACGGTGACGGAGAGGACGGATGACGACGAATTCCTGATCCTCGCGAGCGACGGACTTTGGGACGTTGTCTCCAACAAGATGGCGTGTGAGGTGGTGAGGACGTGCTTGCGAGAGAGCAAGCCGGAGACGCTCGTGGCGCCTTCTGAGGTGGACGAGGGGAAGAACAAGCAAGGTGGGTCCGACAAGGCTTGCCGCGACGCCGCAATCTTGCTAACGAAGCTCGCAATCGCCAGAAACAGCTCCGACAATGTCAGCGTTGTCGTCGTAGATCTGAGAAGTACATGGAGAAGAACAGACTCTAGCTCGGAGTTGTGATACTAGATCTTGTTGTTTCCTCTTCTTTCTTTTTTTTTCTTTCTTAGTTGTTCGTATCTTTAGTCTCTTTAGTCGAAAAAAGAAGAAAAGGAAGCAAGGGAACAAAATTGGTGTAGACAATATATGGTGGTGTGTTGTTCAATAATTGACTTAATACTTGCATATCACCGCTTGCTTTCTCATACATGAAAGCTTTTGTTTAACGTAAAGAAAGGAAATGGTGTCTTGTCAGAGGGGAATCATTGAACAGAGAAAACGGCTTGTAGGAACAATTTTCTCCTGGTCAGTGGTGTCACTTCAAAGTTATGTGTTTTGTTTATTCTTTCACTTAGCAATGTTCTTTGAAGATGTGGGAGGAAAAGAAGGCGACAACAGATGGAAAGAATTGTTTTGATGAGGGCTCAACGAGGTCTTCTGTCATATCTAGGCAAGATCTTAGGATATAGAATAAGTAGAAATAAGTAGAAATAAGTAGAAAAAGATATTAATATTCTATTAGAATTAATATTTTATTTGAAAGTAAAAAAAACATTAAGGTGAATAAGTGTGTATTGGAATAGGTGTTTGTAGACATCTCGATTTTTAAATGGTTCATAAGTAAATTCTCAATATGTTGCTTTGAATGTGGGAAGCTCAACTACTTTTGAATCCTACTCAACCTTTTAACCATCCAAAGATCATTGCATAAACCAATCACAAGCCCATAGCAAGCCCATGGCCTAATTGGCAATTCAGATAGCTAGTGGAGAGCACCAATATGGAGTACTTGACTGGAGCACCAAGCAGGAGCAAAATAGTGGCGTACCTAGCAGGAGCACCAAAGTGGCGCACCTATCTAGAGCACCATCCTAGCACACAGCCACTTTTCAGGGTGTTGACTGCTGGCTTTCCATCTCTCGTGCTTGTAACCCTCACCAGCGGATATTCCCTGCGAATCTACGCCAGACTCTTCGTTTGCGAGGCTGTCTGCATCCTATGGGAGTTATCCTTGTGGAACTCTATAAAAGGACCTTCATTGGCAACCATTTGACACACTTGGTGAAGCCATTTACTTATTCTCAACAACCCTCTCTCATTTGCATTCCAGAGCATTCTCAGCCCATCCAAACCAACAAGGAGATATTATCTTGAGCCTTCAAGGAGGAAACACCATAAGCAAGGTTAGATCCTTACCTATACAGTCTGCGAAGGACATTTTTCGGGGCATGCTTTGGCGTGGGATGAAAAATCGAGTTTGTCCCCCTTGTCTGGGGTCGTGTCGGTGTAGTAGAGGGTACAACTTACTACTTTGGCAGAGGTCGAGGCCCCGAAAGCACCACCCGTTCACTGCCTAGGCTTTGGCTGGGATTTAGAACGGGGACCTTACTTTTTTTAAACTCGAGTGGGAGACCTATTCACCCTTAGTGTGTGAACCCGGAGTAGACAGCTTAATAGGACATCCCTAGTTGGTGAGAGAGTGCATACTAGAAGCATTCAATTGCATTTCATACCACCATAATTATTGTATCTTTGCTGATTTGTTTGTTTTTGTGCATAGAATTTCTGATCTGTGAGTTTCCTTAACCTGAGCTCAAGATTTTTCCTTTCACTGACACTGTTTGCCACCACATTTTCGATCGCATCTCCTGAGTTATTCGTCACTTTCGACGATAGCTCATCCTGTTCTTCCTTGCCGCAATCCAATCCCCACTCGCTTGCGATCCACGATAGCCCAGCATGCTAGCGAGTCCCTTTCCCCTGCTGTCCAGGAGGAGGTCCCCGCCTCAGGACACTCTTCCTATGTGTCTGTTCCTGTCATCTCTGCTGCCTCCACTTTTGCTTTAGCTTCTGGAGGACCTCCACCACCTCATTTCCGTGTCCTCGTGGCAACCCCACCATCGGGATCACCTGCCTGGTCTTCTCCTACTGTAGGGGCCACAGTAGTCGAGCCTGTCTCCCCTCAGGGCTATGTGTTTACTAGCCCTCCTCCCACTGCGGCTGTTTCAGTAGTAGCTACCCTCCAGTTTGGACAACTGGGATCTCAGCCTCTTGCTTTCTCCCCTGTCTTGCCTCCTCCCCTGTCTTGCCTCCTTCCTTCGGAGCCACCGGCGACGATCCCGTTACCGCGCAGCTGCAACAGATGTCGGCCCTCGCCCAACAGCTGTAGGGATTGGCACTGGCACTCCAACCCTTCTCAGCTTTGTCTTTCCCAGCTCCCGAGTTGCCTACGCAACCGGCTTTAGGACCATAGTTTGCACCTGCTGCACTCCCACCATAGTCGTCGCCATCCCTTGTCTCTCCGGTAATAGGGATGTCAGCATTACCCACTGTTACACCAGCACAGCACCCACCTAAGCATGCATCCCTCCTATCTGGTGGCCAGCCCCCTAGGCCGGCGGGAGCATTACCATCCGTGAGTGTTGATACCATCCCGGTCCAATAGCTCTTGCTCCCACATTCTGCACCACTAGTTGCACCACCCCCTGCTTTTCCTTCACCCTTTTATCACACACAGGCCTCATCCTTCATCCCACAGCACACTGCACCCATGCACGGGTACACTGGCCATCCTGCCGTGGCACCAGTTGGCGGAATGGTGGATCCAGAGGAGCCCTTAGGGGTGACCCATACAGTGTACGCGGCACCCACCTCTACTGCACAGTCCATAGCTCCAGATGCTCTCCTCGCAAGAGTAAATGATCTGGAGTGCACTCTCCGACAACTGCAGGGTGGGGACCGTCAGTCCTACCAATTCCGGGACCTCTATTATTTCCCTAAGGCGACTCTTCCCCCGAATTTTCATATTCCAGAATTTGAAAAATATAATGGTACGGGCTGCCCAATTGCCCACCTAAAAGCCTATTACGGAGACCTCGCTCAGCTCCAGGCTGACGAAAGGTTGTTAATCCGCTTGTTCCAAAAGAGTCTCACGGGGCCCGCGTTGAAGTGATTCACTTCCCTCAACATGGCCACCATCAGGACTTGGGATGACCTTACACAGGCATTCCTGGAGCAATATTCCTTCAACCTCGACTTAGTCCCCAAGCG
>JAMKQA010021816.1:0-16041 GCA_024699735.1 Posidonia australis
CATTAAAAACCCGAAAAGTACAGAAATTCCATGGGAAAATTTGGAAGAAGGTTAGAGCTCCTTAGTCATGTGATCTAGAGCATCTCAAGGGTTCCTATCCTAAGTGAGCTCTAGGAAATGCGAAAATGGGACATCTACAGATGCCTCTCATCGAAATTGATCTTGGAACAAGATTGGCTCCAAGGTAGACAGGATATCTCCATTGAGCATTTCTTGAAATAGGGAGCTCGCTTTCAAACAATTCGCCACAGATTCCAAAAAGAAGTTTACACCTATTAGTTTTGGGACGTGGTTGCACAGCCAAAAGGTGAGAAGATGAACTGACTCGGTTTCGAGACATAGTCGCACAGCCAAGTGGTTCGATTAAACTAAGGATGCCATCCTATTAAAGGCTCAGGCATGGAGGAGTCAAGCCGGAGCTATGTGTCGTAGCCGGTGTCGAGATCATGTCAACCATGTAGAGTGACACTACAACAGGGTAGAAACTAAGATGACCGTAGGGAAATTACCCGATTGTCAGTCGAAAAGGAAAAGCTAATGTTTGTGGCTTCTTGTTTGAGAGCCTGCATGGATTGGAATATTGAAATGGATAGGTTGGACTTGAATAAGGCTTTAGGAAGATCACAGGTTCTAAGAGTTTCTAACACTCTTGAAGAACATTGCTCCGTCAGTGCTCCACTTCCAGTGTGTGAAACTAAATGCATGGACACATGATTCAAGTAAACAATAATGCAAATGCATGGTCAATCATTCAATGCAATGAATGGTCGATATGGTAGGTTAAGCTGGTGGGGAACAGGTGGTCCCTAGCCATATCAATATATGCAAGATGCATGAATGCAATTCGTTGTGGTCAAGTGTTTTCCGCCTTCAAGTGTGTCCAGTACTCTCAGAAAAGGACCATCGTCTCACAACTTGACTTAGTAAGTAAAGGAGTTCTATGAATAAAGAATCGGGTGAGAGAGTGAACCCTTCATTTGTTAAACCAGAGGTTTGCCTCCTAATTAGAGTTCTGTGCCTGTGTACACGGTTGGGACTCCAAAAGTGAGAGTCCATTCTCGGTGGGACTTTGTATACCGCCACAGTGGGACTTGACGCAGCCTCACACTGGGGTTGATGTACTAACACATGGTGGGATTTCACCTGTACACTTAATAAAATATGTTAGTAATCAAAGGTGTATCTTTCCCTATCCTAAAGGGTTGGCTAAGTTACTTGGGAAAAGTACGGTATTGCTATACCCTACTTTGCTATACTTAAGATTAGGTGGAGGGAATCAGTTTTGGCCTCAACAAGGAAATGGAAAATCGGAGCCCAGTGGACGTTGATGGTGAGTCATCCATGGATGCTCTAAGATCATTGGGGGCAATGTCTTTGTGGGGTAAAACGCACCCAAGCCGTAAAGGAACACTTGAGTAAGATGTTTAACTTCAAAATTTGATGGATCGATAGTTGCATCACCGGTCAGGCCAATTCTAGTTTACTTACTTACTATGCTTTCACTTGTAGGTAAGGTGGATGGCACTATGTATTATTTATTTATATATATTTTTTGGGTTTTCTTATTTTTTTTGGATTTTATGTTTTCTGATTTTTTTGGAATTTTGATTGTTTTTTGATTTTTGTTTGGATTTTTGCATTTTTGATTTTTGCTTCTTTTTTTTATTGATGATGATGATGAGTGCGGTCACAACCCTCTCTTTTATGCATTTAGCATTGCTGCCTTGTATTATCCAAGGTGAGAGAGTTGTTCCTTTCGTCATGCCTTGGCCTTTTGAGGACTCAGGACTTCGTATTAACTTTAGTTGATCATTATCTCCCTTATTTACTCAGTTGCTGAGCTTCTAAGGTTTTCCTACCCCTTGCCTATGTGTGGAAGAGTGGGAGAGACTCAAGGTTCAGCAGGCTCTCGACATCGGTTATAGCTTTTGTACTGCTCACTAGTGGTTGGCCCTATTGCACCTATAGCTAACCCAAGAGTTTTGGCTTTTATTATTTTATTTTTTTTCTTTTCTTTTGGGATTCCCTTCTCTGGTTATTTTTTTGTAGATGGTTGCCCATCACTGCCATCTCAAACTTATGCTATGACGGCACATCTACTTATTCGTCAATTGTCTCACTCTATTTTGAGTACCTGCCCATCACTACCTTCTCGGACTTATGCTATGATAGTGTACCCAGCTTTTCGTGCACTCCTCTCTTTTGGATGCTTTCTAAGTCGTTTGGTTTTGGTGCTCTCCTCGATCACTACCTTCTTGGATTTATGCTAGGAGGCCATGCTATACAAGACGAGCAGCTTTTATGATATGCCTAAGTTCTGAGCCTGTTTTGCTCTTGTCTCCCCGTGCAGGTGTATGTCTAGATAAGATAAGGTTATGGTTATCCTAGTTGCTCAACTTCTTTTCTATGCAAGAGATTACTTTCTTCCTTAGCTGGTACTGGGTCTTGGGTCCTCTTTAGGCTTTAGCATGTTGATTGAAGGGTGTACTTCTAGAGTACATGTAACTTCCATGGATCTGAGGAGATCTTCAGGGCGTCCTACCCACTAGGTGGATCTTCCCTGGGTGTTACATCCTTTGCTTAGGAAAACCCTAGATAATATGTTGGCAGTTTTGCTTAATAGATTAAGTGATTAGGTGTGTGACTTACACTCATCATTCATCCTTATTATTGTTTTTTATTGTTGCTATCCTAGCAAAAGAAACAAAGATGAAGGAAATAACAAGGAAAGAAATTAATGTTTTATTTACAAATTTTGAAATGAATAATGACCTTGCCCCTAGTTAGGCTCAGTCGAGTATCTTATTTCCCTCCCTAGATGGAGGGGTATACCTATGGGACGGCTGTAGGAGCCTACCCTTGACGTTGAGCACTAGAATGCTGGTGTAGGCGCATCTTGGTGTTTTTCCTTTGGTTTCGCCCAGTCTTTGCCTTGTCAGGGTCACAGTTGGACTCGTCTTGGCTCTGTTGCTCTTACAACGTGCCCCTGGCAGCTTGGTGTCTCTACGTTGAGGATTATACTAGACTTCTACTGAGATCTTCTTGATTGGTGCCTTTGTAGGTGCCCCTGGTGGGCTCCACTGCTCTCTTTGTTGTATCCAGAGGCTTTAGAGTGGATGAAGTAGGTGGTTCTCTGGCATGGGCTTCATGAGGGTGCTGGTAGAGCAAGTTGATGGCAGCCTCCAAGTCATACTAGTCTGTATTGGCTTATTTATAGTAGGATGGTGGTAGGTCAGCTTCTATTCCCATGAAGTGTTGGAACATTTAAGAGTCCAGCCTTTCCTCGTTACTAGGGGTCGGAGTCGTATCATTCTTCAGGAGGTTCCTCATCATATAGTTTTTGTGGGGATCATTATTTATCTAGCTCTGGTGTAGCTGGTTCCCATGCTATCCCAGATTCTATCCAATGATTGGCCCTGATGGTGATCACCTCGCCTTGGTGTTTGAACTTGAGGAGCTAATGTAAAGGGGAAGCTATAACACTGACTTCTGCAAGCCAAGACCTACCCATGATTAATGACTGGGCTAGGTCTTCTAGCAGTATTATAGTTGTGGTGGTGCTGGTGAGGGGACCCATAGAGACATCCAGCTGAATTGTCCTGAGCGCATCCCTTCGACTGTTGTCATAGGCTATACAGGGGAAGCGATGTTTAGTAATTTCAACTTCTTCAATGCCTAGGGACTTCAGGGTTGATAGGGAGCAGAAGCCTTTGCTGGCACCAGTGTTGAAGAGTATCCCATGGAGTAAACGGCCGTTGATGTGCGCGTTGATGATTAATGGGCGTGATCGTTCCTCGGGCACAGGTAACTCTACATTTTGGAAGATGATGTTTTCTCCTTTGAACTTTGTGATGATTTCCCTTGCGAGTTTGAAGTGGTTGTGGGCAACAACTTCCTCCTCATCTTGTTGGCTATCCGAGGGTTCGTTGTCGTTGTTGGTCTCCAATCCTAGGATGTCCTCGCAAGGCTCATATGTGTCCTCCTCCATCAGTATTCCTAGTTTAGCCATTGCTGGTGCATCTTGCTCCTCTTCATCAGCACTTGGTGGCTCTAGGTCGAGGTCTGCTTGTACGCACTGGATGAGTGCTAGTTCTGGCAAAGCAGTTGGCTGAATGTCCTCGTCCTCCATGTGGGCTACTAAATGGTCAAGCAAGAGTTCTTGGTGGATCTCGTATTGTCCCCCTTGAGATGTCCTCCATCTTTCTTTAAGTTCAGTCCACATGATTTCTCTTTGGTCGTTTAGATCATATATTTTGTCGTTGACCGTGAAACACTCCTCAAGTATATGCCCATTGTTCTGATGGTACAGATAATATTTGGTTATCTACAGTTGCTTTAGATTAAGGTCCCTTTGCGTGAGGATATACTTCAAGCTTTAATGATCGATGAAGACCTCAAACTATTTCTCATACAAATAGTGCCGCCAGAGTTTGAGAGTGAACACTACCATCTCGAAATCATGAGTCGGGTAGTTCTTCTCATGATCCTTTAGCTGGCGTAAAACATATGCAGTACTATTGCCATGCTACAATAAAACACACTCCAACCTAACACCATTGGCATCACTATAAATAGTGAAGCCACCACTTCTAGAATGCAGAGTCATCATAAGGGCAGAAGCCAGACTAGACTTGAACTCCTAGAAACTTGCCTCATAATTTTAGTCCCAACAGAATGAGACTCCCTTCTTGATAAACTATATTTAGAGGCGCGGATATGGAGGAGAAATCCCTGATAAATCTCCTATAGTAGCCTACGAGACTGAAGAAATACTTGATCTTAGTCACATTCCTGGGTCGCTCCCAATCACTCACTACCTCCACCTTGCAGGGTCAAATCTGATGCTTTCTCCGAAATCAAATGGCCAAGGAACATAACTTCACTTAGTCAGAACTTATACTTGGAGAATTTAGCATACAGTTGATGACACCTCAAAGTATTCAAAACTACCCTTAGGTGTAAGGCGTGAGTTTCCACATTAGGAGAGTACACCAACACGTCATCAACAAAAACCACCACGAATTGGTCCAGAAAGAGTTATTCATCAGATCCATAAATGCTGTTGGTGCATTGGTCAAGCTAAAGGGCATGACCGTGAACTCGTAATGCCCTAATCACGTCTGGAAGGCAGTCTTCTGAATGTATGAGTCTTGTATCCTGAACTGGTGATACCCTAACCTTAGATCAATCTTCAAAAATAGCGAGGCAGACTGCAGCTGGTCGAACAAGTCATCAATGTAGAGCGGGGGATACTTGTTCTACACAGTGATCAGGTTCAGCATCTGATAATCTATGTACAGTTAGAGCAAACCATCCTTCTTGTGAACGAACAAGACAGGCGCTCCCCATGGAGACACACTCAGCCTGATAAACCCTTTGTCCAACAACTCCTGCAACTCGGTCTTGAGCTATCACAACTCCACTGGTGCCATGCGATAGGGAGGCTTCAACAAAGCACCAGAACCGAGGATCAGATCGACCGAAAACTCTACTTCCCTGTGAGGTGGCATACCAGGCAAATCGTTAGGAAAAACGTCGGGATATTCACACACCATAGAGATGTTGTGAACACACAACTCAAGAAAAGTGGTGGTAACTACACTTGCTAGGTACCTCATGCAGCCCCTAGCCAAAGACTTATAAGCCTTCATAACTGAATTGACAAGTTTAGGCTCATCTCGAGACTCACCTTGCACAAAGAAGGATCTGTCATCAGGAGACCCAAAATGAACTCTCTTTCGAGCGTAGTTGATCAAAGTAGATTGCTGCACTAACTAGTTCATGCCGAGTATCACATCGTACTACTGCATGTAGGCTGGCGTTAAACTCTTGTCATTCAGCGTCTAGTCGACAGATCACAAATACTTCTACGCCAAACTATGCTCCCTCAGAGGCGTTACCACGCTGAGATGAAAGGCCAATCTAGCTGGTCTCTTTCCCAACTCCACCGTAAAAGACTCAGAGACAAAGGAAAAAGAGCTCCCTGAATCAAACAACATCTTGGCCATCCGATCAGCTACAATAAATGAACTTAGTAGCCAAGCACAACAACAAAGCAGCATCCATTCATCAGACAGTTGTCCAGATTACAAAAGACAATACAACAATCATGTAGAGGGTTACACAACACAAGTTAAACATCTTTAGCCTCTACCATGTCTTTTGAAGGTCCATCGTCTAGAGCTACAATTGTGAACACCCATTCCCTCGTTGACTGCTGTGGTGCTCTTCCTGCCTTCTTGAGTGGTTTTGGATAGGATCTTTAGACATGTCCCGCCTTCCCGCAATTGTAGCACACCATTAGGGCTAGTGTTTGCCAAGGATAAGGACAGTTTGCAGCGACGTGGCCCACCTGACCACAATTGAAACACTAATTACCTCTAGGAGCACTTGATCCTGTCTGACTGTAGTTGGCTCCACTACCACCAGAAAAGCTACACTGGCCCGTAGAGGTACCACCAGACTTCTCCTTTCGTTTCTTCCCAAGGCCACCCGAATCATTGAAACTTGGAGCATTGAAGTAAGAGAACCAGGAAGTGAAAGAAGACTTACGATTCCCTTTAGAACAGCTCTCCAAGAACTTCATGTTTTCTTCCTCAAAGCGATAGGCCATCTCGACCATATCCACCACGGTTTGACACCGACAGCCCATCACCTTCACCCACAGTCCTGGTTGCAAGCTATCCAGGAACCTCTATGCCTGCTCCTCCTCTAATTCATAAGCAAGAGCGAAACGTTCTAGCCGGGCAAACTTGGTCTCGTACTCAAGCATCAACATAGTGCCTTACCCTAGATTCCAAAAGTCCCGATGAAACTGCTCCTTCACATGCAAAGGGAAATACTTCTCATAGAAGGTCGCCTCGAAATCCTTCCACTGGATACGGATGGTCATTGAGTCCAAGAATTTCTGCTGTTGCATTGACTTCCACCACTTATCCGCCTCACCTTCCAACAGATAAGTCGCTAGCTACACCCAATGCTCTTCTAGACACACCATGCTAGACAGCATCTTCACCACTCTCTCTAACGAAGCATCGCTCTCCTCTACGCCAAGCTTGCCCTTGAACAACAGTAGATGAAGCTTTGTGAACCGGCTCAACCATGGGTCATCTGACGGCTCATTGTAACTACTTTTGCTGAAAGCATGGGAGATCCCGCACACCAAGATTCGTAGTTCTGCACGAACCACCTTCCATCTGCCAGCTTCCTCATGGGACTTGGAATCCTTGGCCAGAGCCTTACCTTTGCGACCATGAGGAGGCATCCTGCAAAGGGAGAGAGGCAACACACCTGCACCACAAGCAAAACAACATGTAGAAAATCATGAAGAAAAACCAAGTGCAGACCCTACCATGCATGCAAAACCTATGGAGTCTCCAGACTGAACATTCTAGGCTAGTGCAACCTAGTGAACCTAGTGCTCTGATACCAATCTGTAACGCCCTCAATTTCTACAATAATTTAAAGAAATTAAATTATAGGAAATTAAAGCTAAACAGTAATATCTAAACAACCAGTAACCTGTGTGTGTGGCTACGAGACTCTAGACTATGTGCAATAAATGCCAACACACGTTTGCCTGCATCTGCAACCTAAAAACCACAGAGAAAATGTGAGTGACAAAAGTCACCCAGCATACGCCCTACAAAGGGCAGAAAACAAAACTATAACAATTTTCCTTTAAAACCATTTCGCAATCATTTTCTCCAAGTCCACCAAAAACCAGCAAATCAAGCCCAACAGGCCGAAAACCCTAAAACAAAGCCCTATTAGGCCCAAACCACAAGAAACATGGCCCACACTGGCAAACCAAACAGTCAAAGGTTCTACTAGCCTAAAATCTAAAACAAGGCCCTTAATGGCCAAAACCACACACAATAAGTTGAGAAGCCTAGCGCTAGGCAACCAACTTTGGCCACAAGTAGCCACCAAGGTGCACTGCACTGCCATGGTGATGCCACCCTATGTAGGAGCCCCCACCATCCCGTGATTCTTCGGCTTGGAGAACCCTTACAAAGCTAACCCCTCTTGGGAAAGCAATCTTGTCTCTTAGAACGCTACTAGCTATGGAGCATGTGGTTTAATCGCATTGGCCACCACAAGGTACGCCTCTCATGGCATCCTCCACACAGTGCTCAAGAGGGAGTCTCACACCTCCACACCCGACAACAGTCGAGCCTCAGTGCTCATGGCAACAGTAAGAGTATCATACCTCCCTTCATGCCATAAAACACTTCAACCCGCGGACCACAACCCTAGCCTCGAAACGACAGTCAAGGAGTCTCATATCTCCTAGACTTGACGATTCTCTGCCTTAGGTATCTCGACCCCCAACCTCAATCTGGGTAACACATCCAACCATTCAGCAAGTGTCGTCACAACCCTTGGTCCAAAAAGTACGACCCTTGGTCTCCCGACTTGTACACAGAAAACTAGGAAAATCATTTCTAAAATAGGCCAACATGTTCTTTTGAAATCCCTTTTGAAAACCAATTTTCATCTTTGGAAAACACTTCCAAATCTCTACAAAACTGGCACATCAGGTGTTCTACAAGACCACCACAGATGGCCCACAAAATCACCCCAAATGGGTCCAAGAAACACCTCGGAAAAGCCATTGCAAATCATCCAAAACACAAGAACTGGGGCTTGGTTTGGCATGCTGAATTAGGTCGATCGATCGAACTGGGCGCAGGGTACCAAAATGTTAAACCAAAATCCAAATCGGTCATCCGAAAATCCCTAATTCAGTAGACCAGGAAGGATCGGTTGACTAAATTGGGTCCAATGGTCAGCACTCAAGGGATGTAATGGTAGATCAGAGAAATTTGGTTGACCGAACCAGTGCTAGGGGGATCAAAACTGAAAAAAAAATGACATATAGAAATTGTTCAGTATGTCGTTTTCTGTGAAACCAAAAAACGGCTCCAAGCCTCTGTCTGGCTCTTCTCCCAAATAAGAGTGAGGGATGGACCTGCAAAACACACACCACAAATTGCACATAAAAGATATGTTGTAGACTCTCGTGTCTATTCCACAACCACACAAACAAAATCACGATCTATCGTGCATAGTTTGAGGAATATAACCACAAAGCCAGAGAGCACGGAAAACTCAAAACCAAACCAACCACATTTAATGCCATAAATTCTACCATAAATCACCATAAATTCATAATAAATTCTAGGAATGTAAATTTACCTAGATTTCATGCATTCCTAGCATTTTTACCAATTTTCATGCTTTCTATTACAAGAGGTGAGGTGCGTACCATAATATGACCTCCGACGACCATACTCCAACGTCGACCAAGCACAGCCACCACCAGCGAGCCCACGACCTTTAGAGCCTCACATGATCCTTAGGAAACCTTTTGGGGCTCCGCTGCGCCACTGTACGCCATCATTTGTACACGAGCACACCAACAATGAAGGGGAGAGGGAGGGAGAGAGGGAGTGAGTGGGGGAAAGGAGGTGAGGGGGGGGAGGGAGGAAATGGAGGTGAGAGGGGGAGGGAATGGCAGGTCGGTGGAGTAGGAGGTGGTGGTGTGGTTGGGAAGGGAAGGAAGATGGGCAGGAAAAGAGGGAGAGGTGGAGCTACTGCATGGGGAGGGTGTCTCAGGTTTCAAAGGCTACGTAAGGAGGAAGGTGAAAGCGTGCATGCTCACCAACACCGCTCCACTTGCCAGCCACACACGCCCCCCGCACAGCACAACTACTCGTCTCCCAGCACGAGGCTAACTACTAGCCCAACCAACTGGCCCACACACTTGGGCCCACACATGGACCCACACACGGGCCCACAAGCACAGTGCCATACACACAATGCCACCCACGTGGGGATAAGCTCGGGGAACACACAAACTGCAGCCAGCCCACGAGGTCCACGCGTAAAAGTCACAAAATCACACAAATGGGCCTTAGGACAGTAACACTTGCCCGAATATATTCATTAAAATGTAAATAATTACAAAAATGAATTTACGGGTGCTGCAGGTACTGTCCTAACCCTTCCAAGAGAGTAGGAGATGCCCCACCACAACCAACCAAGTGGAGTGTCTTTTCCGTCACTGCTCCTAATGTAGGGCCTTTTGGAGATTGCTTGGTTATTGTGCTTATATAACCATCCATGTTTTTGTTTGTAACTCTTCTATATTCTAAACTGATGTTTAATTGTAGTTGTTGCTTTTAGTTATTTGTATGATTGCTTGGTTGGTTCTTTTATGGTGGCAGGTCAGATGGCTAAAGTTTTGGTTGACTTAGGGAGTTCATTTTCCTATATATTTGAGTTCTTTGTGGCAGAGATGAAGGATAGACCAGCTAGAATGGCCTTCCATCTCAATGTGGTGATGCCTTGCATGGAAGTTTTTGCAATGAGTCAACATAGCATAGAATGGTAGAGACTTCAAGGCTAGTCTTATCATTATGGACATACAAGAGTATGACATCATACTAGGCATGGATTGGCTAACTCAGCATTTGGCTTTGATGTACTGTGTGAGGAGGAGAGTATATTATGAGTCTGCTTATGAAAGTTCCCTTTTTGTGCACGGTGTGCGCAATGGTGAGCCTAAGCTTCTTATTTCTGCAATGAAGGCGTATAAATCATTGGCTAAAGGTCGTGTAGGATATGTGGCTAGTGTCATTACCTCTACATCATTTGATTTGGATAATCATGATATTTCAGTTGTATGTGAATATTCTAATGTTTTTCCAGATGATTTGTCTAACATGCCACCTCATAGGGAAGTTGGGTTCTCTATTGATTTGGTACTGGGGTTTGGTTCCATCCTGAAAGCCCCATATTGTATGGAACTGGCAAAACTAAGGAAACTTAAGATTCAGTTGCAAGAGTTGCTAGACAAGTGATTTATTAGGCTGAGTATGTCTCCATGGGGAGTGTCTGTCATGTTCGTCAGTAAGAAGGATAGTTCACTTCAATTGTGCATAGATTACTAAATGTTGAACCAGATTACAGTGAAGAACAAGTATCCCTTGCTCTATATTGATGACCTGTTTGATCAGTTGCAATCTGCTTTGGTCTTTTTGAAGATTGATCTGAGATTGAGATATCACAAGCTGAGAATCCAAGACTCTGATATTTAGAAGACTACTTTCAAAACCTAGTATGGACATTATGAGTTCACAATTATGTATTTTAGCTTGACCAATGCACCTACTGCATTCATGGATTTGATGAATAGGGTGTTCAGACCATTTCTGGACCAATTTGTGGTAGTCTTTGTTGTTGATGTGTTATATTACTCTCTAGATGTGGAAACTCATGGCTTACACCTAAGGGCAGTGTTTGAGACTTTGATACAACATCAGTTGTATGTCAAATTTTCTTCGTGTGAATTCTGACTGAGTGAAGTCATGTTCCTTGGTCACATTATTTATGGAGAAGGTATTGGAGTGGACCCAAGATAGTATTTGAGATTAGAAGTTTGTCGGGTTTGGTAGAGTATTATAGAAGGCTTATCAAGGACTTCTCTTCAATAGCAGCGCCATTGACTGGTTGACAAGGAAAGGAGTCCAGTTTGTTTGGGACCAAGATTGTGAAGAGAACTTCAATGAGTTTAAAGCTCCATTGATTTCAACTCTTGCGTTAACCTTGCCTTCTAGAAGTGGTGGATCTGGGTTGGGTTGTGTCCTTATGAAGCATGGCAATGTTGTGGCTTATGCTTCTCGTCAACTTAAGGCTTACGAAAAAAACTACCTGACACATGATCTAGGTATTGTTGTAGTAGTGTTCACACTTAAGTTCTTGTGACACTATCTCTATGAAGAGTAGTTTGAGGTCTTTATTGATCATGAGATTTTTAAGTATATCTTTACTCAGAAGGACCTAAATCTGAGGCAAGGTAGGTGGGTAGAATATTTGAAAGACTATGATTTTAGCTTGTCCTATCACTTAGGGAAGGCTAACATGGTTGCCAATACTTTGAGTTGGCCCACTCATGTAATGGCGAGCTGGATGGTCTGAGAGTGAACCACGGTTGAGGATCTAGTGGAGTGCAGACTCAAAAAACAATTTTGAGAGATGGTTGGTGCCTAGGTGGCCAATCTGTCTGTTTGCCTCAGATTGATTGAGATTATTGTGGCCGGTCAGTAGCTAGATCCATTAGTTTAGGCAACGCTTGATAAGTTGGAGATTAGAGAAGGGTCACTTTTTTGTTGGTGTGTATGGAGAGTAGAGGTAAGATTTGCGCTTGTATATTCTTTAGGATGACAAGGTTAGGTAGAGGATACTAGATAAAGCTCATTAGTCTAAGTATACCATTCATCTGGAGAGCATTAAGATGTATCAAGACTTGAAAAGGAATTTTTGGTGGTCTGGAATGAAGAGAGATGTGGTAGATCATGTGGCAAAATGTATGACTTGCCAGCTAGTTAAGGTAGAGCATCAGAAGCCAAGTGGAACCTTGTAGCCTTTGGAAATTCTTGTATGGAAGTGGGAGCATATGTCTATAGACTTTGTAACTAGTTTGCGTAAAACCAGGAGGAAGAATGATACCATGTGGGTGATTGTGGATTAACTCATAAAGTCTGCTTATTTCTTGGCAATACAATTGAATCTTCCTATGCATTGGTTGGCTGAACTGTATGTATTACAAATTGTTCAAATGCATGGTATTCCAATGTCCATTGCGTATGATAGAGATGCAAGATTTACCTCAATGTTTTGGAGAACTCTATAGGAGGTTTTTGGCATATTGCTAATCTTCAATACAACATTCCAACCTCAATTCGACAAATAGACTGAGAGGACTATTCAGATATTGGAGGATATGCTTAGAACCTGTGCCTTGGATCTAAAAAGGAATGGGGAGGGCCATCTCTCACTTATCGAATTCACCTACAACAACAACTGCCACTCCAATATTGGGATGACTCCATATGAAGCCTTGCATGGCAGGCCTTACAGATCACTAGTTTGCTAGAGTGAAGCGGGTGATTGACAACTTCTTGGTCTTGAGATTGTGCAGTTGTATGCAGATAAAGTAGATTTAATATGCAAAAGACTCCTAACTACATAGAGTCGACAGAAGAGTTATGCTAGTCAAGAGAAGAGACTGTTGGAATTTATGGTTGAAGACTTTGTATTTTTGAAGGTATTACCAACTAAGAGTGTGTCAAGGTTGGCAAACGAGGGAAGTTGAGTCTTCGCTATATTGACCCATACTAGATTATCCAGAGGATTAGCGAAGTGGTTTATAGACTTGATCTACTTTCAAAATTGTGTATGGTGCATGATGTATTTCACATCTCTATGTTGAGGAAGTATCTGACTGATGCACCACAGGTGATCCCTGTAGATATCCTATTTTCACATTTTCTAGAGTTAGTAAGGATAGGAAACCTTGAGGCACTCCAGATTACATGGCTAAAGATTTTTAACTTATTTTCCAAATTTTCCATAAATTCTTTAAAAACGACTGATGCATCACAGGTGATCCCTGTAGATATCATATTTTCGCATTTTCTAGAGTTAGTAAGGATAGGAAACCTTGAGGCACTCCATATTACATGGCTAAAGATTTATAACATATTTTCCAAATTTTCCATAATTTCTTTAAAAACATTCTTGATTGTACTTAATTCAAGGTCATTAGCTATGGCAGAGCTAATACACTTGAACTAATGGTAGGTTTAAGCCCCTTGAACATTATTTGGTGCGAGTCGCTAGCTGTGGCAGAGCTAACATTCCCACCTTACTCAAATTGGTTGAAGATTTGAGTATTTTGATTTTAAAGAAAGTGTTTTTATGATTTTATGGAATTTTTTTGAAGTATTTCAGAAATTTTAACATATCTCTATGATTTAAAATAAAAGACAGGGAGTAAATTGCAAAAGACCAAGATTTTGTAACTATTTCAGGCGACAAACCTAGTCACCACTTCAGGAGGATATGCGTCTTGTCACCTCTTAGACTAGCGACGAGTTAACACTTGGCGCCATGTACACAGGCGATGTATATCCTAGATGTCTCTCTCAACATATTTTGTCATCTTAGGTTTTAATATGATATATGGGACTTTTATAAAATATTATCACGATTTTTCCCATAATTATTAAAATTTCCATAATTTGTCTAACACTTAAATATATATAGCATATCCTATAAATCTTTATAAATGCCAATTAATTCAGGAAAATTCTAGAAATATGGATGACAATAAATTAAGATCATTTATCTTTATTCGAATAAATAGTGAAATTTTATGTTGAGTTATTACATTTTTCCTAAAATGTTATAACTACATTTAATTCAAGATAATATCTAAAAATAAAGATAAAAATACAAAATATCTAGATGATTATGGATCTAAATTAAATCAAATATATCCATGATATTAAATAATATTTTCCTTGTAATTGTTGGAGATTTAAAATTTAAAATTTGATTTACTTCACATATAAGTGTGATTTGAGTTTGAAAATTATTTAAAATATCTTTTCAGTACTAAAATAATTTTAAAAATTGACTTGATCGTTATTTGCTATTAGATTCGTATGAGGATATTTTAGGATCTTAATTTTCAAAATTTTACATTTTTAGTTACTCGACACCTATACCACCAGCGACTAGCTAACGTGGAATATATTATTGCCTTTTAGGTAATTATTTTCTGCGTCAGGCGAAAATGGAATCTCTAGCCTTGTTGCCATTGCATACAGCGATGCAATGATCCTTTCTTTGGTCCTATGGGCGACGACATCAAAATATCTATTTTTTTCCCATTTTAGAGTATTTAATCCTGACCCTTGGATCCTTCACTCGTCCTTGATGACATCTGGCTCACAAGACTCTATAAATAGATCCCTAGGTCAAGAGTTTAGGAGAAGGAAATTTAGAAAATCCCGGGAGGCTATGAGAAATGCTAGGAAGCCTTGAGAAACCCTAGAGGAGTCCTTGTGAGGCAGAGAGAGAGAGAGCCATAACCCCCTCCACTCTGTCCAACTCTCAAATGAAAACCTAGATCACAAGAGATCAAGTCCTTTTAAAGCTTAAACGTGCCTCTGGAGCTTCGTCCACCTCCGTTATCTCAATCCCAAGTGTGCCCATGCTGGTGACTAACTCACATGAGGTGAACGCATGAACCGATAGAGTCACAACAAAGTGGTGATTCTGAGGAAGGATGTTTGACTCGAAAACACTAAGATTGAATAAAAAATTGATGAGGGGAGTCACCACCTAGTCTATTTATTGGAAAGACAAGAAAAACCGACAAAAATGTGATAAAACACGAGACAAACAAACAAAAAAAGAACATGACTCCAATGCTAGTGGATAACACAAAAGTCATTGTGGACAGAGAATGAGTAAGGACTCTTGTTATGCACGGAAAAGGTGTTAGACACCCCATACACCTGATGAGTCAGTCTTTCTATGCATTTCTACTCATGTGCGTGGCTTGGTAGTGCAATAAAATTTGTGAACATGCATATGACATAATACGAAAAATTATGAAGGCACGTATGCCAGTTATTGTATGCCTTTTAGGCAAGATGCATGACATTATGTGAGCATAATTGCTACTTGATGTATGCCCACATGGGCACGAAGTTTGATGTGATGCATATATAGATTAAACACGTAAACAAAGAAATAAAAACTATTAAATCAGAATAAAATGCACAAACCAAGGACTAACATGCTCTATCATGTGCTTTGGAACTCGGGTTTTCCACTGTAGACACCTCGATTTTGCAGTCACTCGACGGCAGGCTCCTCTAGAAGATGCTCTGGTTGCAACAACCACTCCTAAACCCTAACTCCATAGAACCCTAGGCCCACTTAGGCCCACACAAGCCCATTAGGTCCACACAAGCCCATTAGTCCCAGACAGACCCACTTAGGCCCACACATGCCCATTAGGCCCACACAAACCCATTCTAAATTAATCCAAGCAAAAACCACAAATTAAAACCAAAATTAAACAAAACCCAATTAAATCAACTTAAAAACATTTGAAACCCTAATTAATTAAGTAAAACCCTAATTAAAATCAAAATCAAGTAAAATCCACTTAAAACC
>JAMKQA010021817.1:0-10795 GCA_024699735.1 Posidonia australis
TTATGATAGAATGTTGATTTCGTGTACAAGACACCTTGCATGCATAAGCCATATGTAATAATCAACATCATGCAGTTCTTAAGAGTGGTCTTATTATTCTTCTCCATTTCTTTGCACTAAGACCCATGACCCATGTATATGTGCTAAGATATGCAACAGAGATGATCTTGATGTATTCACCATTGGCATGTTCTGTAAAACTTTTTTTCTCATGCATATCCTTTTAGAATCTTACACAAGTATTTTGAACATGAACTTACAATTTATCATGTTTTTGAATCTCATCATGATAGATCTGTTTTGCCCACTTGCATCACATCTTTTTTCAGTTTTTATCATTGACATAAACTGATTGGCATTAATAAAAATCACCCGTCTCTTCTCTGGGACAGATTCTAGATCAGATTGCAGTCTAATCTAGATTTTCTAGGGCGCATCAGAGTGGAGCACCTATATGGCGCACCCGAGTGGCGCACCAACCCCGAGCATCACTCTGGCGCACCATTCAGGTGCACCAGACTGGTCAGAGAACAGATCATTCACTTTTGCATCCCTGTTTGCATGGTGTTTCTAAGGATTTTGAGTTTGATAGTTTTATCGATTGTTCTCTGATTTACCATGATTTTTCATGCATGTTTTCAGTTTTAAACCAGATCATTTTCCATTTACTTTTTTCCCCTTGCATTTTCAATCTTGGACAGAAATTTGGTAGGCTGCTTGCACCTTACTCCTACATGTCATGACTGAATCTTGTTTTTCTCACTTAGCATAAGATAGGCAGGATCTTGTGTGAGGCTACTAGCCCTTGAGCACAAGATCCATAGATGTTGCATGTGCACTTCTTTCACTTTTAAGGCATGATTTCCAAGGATTTTACATTGCATACTTTTCCAAAATGCATTCTTTTGTGATTTGGCTTTGCATAGTTTTCTATTTTCACTCAGCACATCATCCTGGCCCACCTAGGCGCACATAGGTGGCACACCAAACTGGAGCACCAAATAGGCACATTGGCCTGTTTTCAGTAGCACACAACAAGTTTTATATGGTTTTTTGCATGCTTTCCCGACTCGATTTGCTACTGAGTTTCTTCCTTGGTTTTCTCCCTTGGCATAATAGGAAGGCACAACTCTATTTTTATCATTCCATGCATTTTAAGATTGCATTAGGGCATATAGCAAGGCAAGGATGAAAAGTCGCTCAAGATACTAGATCCATGATCTTATTTATGCAATATTCTCTGCATCGACCCATGACCCGCTATGAGAGCGATATTTCTGAGCATTAGGACACATCCTTACACTTCATGCACCCATATCTTAGACACCACACATAAGCATGGCATGGCATATCGCCCTCGGGAGTACAGCAAAGGCTGAAAAGTCGACATTTCATAAGCAATAGAGAAACCAATAGAAGACTGATTTATTCGGGCGTACGAGAGTGCCTAATACCTTCCTCGTACGTAATAGGGATCCTTACCCATATTTTCTGGTTCAAGACCTTTTCCATTGTCTTTGCATGATTTTCATGTTTTATATGGTTTTCCTCATCTTCCATTTGAATAGACTAGGTGGCGACTCTTGCATTTGCATATTTTTATTTTTGCCGTGACTTTGCCGACTTTCGCATATTTTGCCATTCTTGCCGGCATGGTTACAATTACACAAGAGAACTTAAGATCTTTTCCAGCAATACCATATCCGACCACATATTTCATGTATACACTTCACGAATTAAAAGAGGGTTTTTCTTTTTAGAATGTTGCATATTGCATGCTTTGCTTTTTATAATTAGATATTTACATTTAGTTGCAATTGGAGGGCTAAAACCCCCAAGTAAGTATTTTCTTTCAATTTCACTTCAATTATAATTTGTTCTATCAATTCATTTACTACACTTTATTAATCTATGAATTTTATATTTTATTTTGCAAAGGAAAAAAAAGAGAAATGAGCTCATCAACACAGGCACCCTTAGGTAATGTTGGTATTGTCTTAAGATAGCTGAACCTACAACAACTACAAAATCTCCCTAGGTGTCTTGAGAGTCAGCAAAAGTGAACCAAGAATGACGATTACAATGGCTTCGACATCTGTAGAGTAGAGGAGTCGTATACAAATAAAGGGACATCCAAGAAGCAAATGAAGTCAAACAATGCTTTTACGAAAATCCCGTATCTACAGTTACATCCAATTGAAAGACATAAAGATGGTAAACCAAAGTCCATAAGAATCAGAAATGAAATGAATGAAAATAGTGGTAAAAGAGTGAGATATGGTACATATAAGGAAATTAAATACAATAGGTCAACTTGTACAAGTAAATGGGTAAGTTGTTTATAATTAAATAAATCATGTAAATATTCTATTTAAACGATTATGTTAATTATAATATTTTCTTTTTGAAATGTATGAAATATTTTGTTAAATGGAGTTCTAATTTGAAAAGCTTGAATTGTAAATGGACTTGCAAGATTTGCTCTCTGTATTGGTTAATCCTTCAGTTCTTACACTTCAAGAGAGCCATAGGTCATCACTGTTTGATTTAGATATGGTAACTTATTTTATTATGTTGATATTATTGTAAATATTATTTTGTTATTTTTCCCATGTATTGCTTCATTTTGTAATTTACTATTTGTTATTTTGTTATTACGTAGGATAATTCAGAATTGATCAAGTGTATAAAGCATGAATAAGACACAAATGGATGGACAGTGACACACCTTGGTCTCCATCAACATTTGATTGATGCAAGTTTCGATACAATAAGTTATTTGAGCCATGTACAGTTGAACCATTTACTCCTTACTGTGTTTATGAAAAGATGGCGACTTGAAATACATACTTAATTCTCACCTACCCGCACAACGAGATGACCTTTGGGGTGCGTACTGGGTGACTTTTGTCACTTATGCGTTTTCCTCGTATTTTTGGTTTGCAGGTGCAAGCATGCAGAGGTTAGCGTTGTGCATATAGTCTGGAGTCTCCTAGTCGCACACATAGGTTCTTGATAGTTAGATATTTTCTGTTTGGTTTTAATTTTTCCGTAATTTAATTTACTTTAAATTTTTGTGAAAAATGTGAGACGTTACATTCTCTCTCTCTCGCTCTTCCTTTTTCTCTCTCTCTATCTTGTTGGAAGGTTAGGGTAGGGTTTTGACGTGGAGAGTCTACTATTGGGTTGTTCAAGAGGACGGTGGATTGAGGGCTGGAGGGAAGGCTGCGTGGGGTTTGCCAGGTTCGTGGCGGACGTGGGCTGATGCGGTGGATAACTAGGCTCTGAGACGTCTAGGTTTGCATGGGCTATCTCTTTTTACATGCTTTGCATGGATTCAACGGGACTGGCTTGGTTTTGGGTTCACCAAGGGAGGAGGACATGGAAGATAGGTTGTGGGGTTCATGTGGATTACGAGTGTAAAGGAGGGCTTGATGCATGCGAAAACGAGGAAGTGGGATCATCGTTCAAGCTCGAAGGCCGGTGGCCTCGCATGGACAGTGACCTATTGTCGAAAAACATGTGTAACATGTAAAACTTAAGATAAAATAGCGAGAAAACCTTCGAATATACACTGATATATGTTAAAAATATGAAAGTAACAAGCACGTATAGTTCTACGAGGACAGAAGGCTATACCAGCGTGGTGGACGATTTTCAACATTCTCCAGCGATGATGGCAGCTGCAGGACTTGGAGGATGGCTGGGGCTGCAATGGACGTCTCCCTCCTCCTCTCTTTCGCGTGGAAGCTGAGGTTTTATGGGTGCTTCTCTCTTTCTAGGGTTTTTCTTTCTCCCTTTTCTCTTCTTCCTTCTCTCTCTTATGCGAATCCTCTCTTCTTCCTCCCAACTCTCCTTTCTTCATGAAAAGCCTCCTTCTCTCCCTTTAAGCCTCCAATGCTAGGGTTCTCTCATGTGGGGTAGGTTTATATAGGATAGGACTTTGCATGGGATGCGTCAGATGTGTTTTAGGTTTAAATTAGGGTTTTGATTATGAGTTTATGTTGGATTTAGTTTCAAGGGTTGAGATAGGTTTGCATGGGCCTAGGGTTTAGGTTGGGCTCATTTTGGTTTAGTGTTTTTGGGTTTGTGTTTGTTATTTTATTTTTAGGTTTGGCGTAGATTTGTTTTGGTTTTGATTTATTTTTATTTATTTTTTGTAGATTTGTTTGAGGTTTGGTTTTATTTTTGATCTATTTTATTTTTTAGGTTTATGCTTAGGTTTAACTTTGGTTTTAGTTTAGTTTAGGTTTAGGTTTGATTTTGGTTTTCGTTTATTTTTAGGTTCAGGTTTTATTTTGGTTTCAATTTTGTTTATTTTTAGGTTTATGTTTTGTGGGCCGAAATGGGTTTATGGTTATAATGTTTGGTTTGGACTCGAGCTACTAGTTTGGGTTTTAAGACAGGTTTTGGCTTAGTTTTGGGTTTAAAGGGTCAGGTTGGGTCCACCACAACCAGAGCGTTATCCTGGAGGTCTGCCGCCTAGTAACCGCAAAATCGAGGTGTCTAGACATATTAACTTGATTTCTATAGAAACAAGTTTGATGTGCAACAAATTAATCTAGAATAAATTGATAAAGTATATCACCTTTAATTCATTTGTATTTGTATTATTAATCTTGAAATTGATACTAGATATATTATTTATAACAAGTGATATGCCAATCATACGACCAAGTGCTCGTGAATTCTTTGCCAGACATCTGTAGTAATGGGTCTAACATCTAACTTGCTCAAACTTGGATTAGGTCTAACATCTAACTTGCTCAAACTTGGATTACATGCTTTGAGTGTGTGGCAATATATATTCCAGACAAGATTATGCAATGATTCGGTCTCTTGCAGCTCATACTTAATAATATAGCAACTATCAAAATTCAAACAACATAAGGAAGACTAGACAATAATTGGTCTCACAAGCAAAGAGAATATATCCTTGACTAGGAAAATTGACAAAATAATATACAAACTCAGAGGGAAGACATGTTAGATGATGCTGAGGAGACCACAAGAGTATACATGGTTTGAAAATGGAATATTATGCATCAATGGATGATTAGTAGACTTTCACTGCTAGATATTACTTATTGTTCTCATGATCATGTAAAGAGATGATTATTAAAATTTAATTTTGTTAATATTTTTTGCACTTAAAGGGAAAATTTAATTTTGTTACTTGTATGAGTAAATTTTCAAATGTAGGTCTATACCATGTATAATATTTGTCAAGACGTAAAGGACATGATGCAGACTTACACTTATGATTCGGATGTGTTACAAAGATCCATGAGTATACACCAAAAGATATTGGACTATTTTGTTGTGTTGCATATCTTTTAGCGCTATGATTACACCTTCACACAAATAGGTTTAAGCCAAGGAGAGGTGTCAAGCAACATCTCATATATTTCACTTGAGGTAGATATCGAGGCAAAAGCCAAAGAGGAAGCAAAGGAGTATGGAGATGATAACTAGGAAGGAGATGGTGATATCACATAGGTTCCCTCTTAAGTTAACACACACATATTCTTTACAACGAAGATGACACCAACTCTAACAATGAAGAAGGTAGCTTGACCCAAGAAATAGATGTAGGACCAAAAGAAAGATGTTGGCGTGGTTGAGGAAAGGGTCTTAGTGGAAAGAAGGAAAGGAAGTGACCAATTGCATTTATTTGATGTTTTTATGTATTGAAATTCTCTTATTTGAATTTATATGTTTACGTTGTTGGTTGGACTAATTTGTTGTTTGATTTGTAATTTAGAGATATTTGATGATTATGTTAATTTTTAAGTTAATTATGTTAATTTGATGTTTATATTTATTTATTTATTTTAAATTATTAAGTTGTAATAATTATGTTAAATGATAATGAACAAACTCCTCCATACCAGGAGTTGCTTGTTCTGTTTTTTTATTGACAAAATTCGATTATAATATTTTCAAGTTCTATAGACACAGAATTCGACTTTGAACCTATTGAATTCAACACACTTATGCTGCATTTGGTACGTTAAAATGAGAATATGTTGAAATAGAATGAACTTTGGAATAGAATTACAATGGAAATCGAATGCAATGAAGTAGTTTTATTCCGTACTTGTATTTGATACGTAATCAAAAATTAAAGAAAAATTGACAAATGATTCCTTTCCACTATATTTAGTACGTAAGACTAGAATCAGAATGAGATGCAAAAACTATATTTACAAAAAAATATACTTCCAATATAACTTTCCTTAAAAAGGTTTTTTTCAAACACCTAAAATAAAAAGAACAAATTCATGTTTGTTCATCACAAAGGATAAACAAATCTAATTAGGCTTTGTTTTCATGAGATTTTGAAGATATACAACACTACATGATCTTTGCAGATATACACACGATCTCCGCAATGAAACTATGTTCAAACCAATTAATACTCCATTCGAATTCAATCCTTTGTTTGGTTCTTTTTCTCTAAAGCATTGAGGGATATCATCATTGTCATATTGCATAGAATGAATTGAACTGAACTTTCTATGACAAGGGACCAATCGACATTTGATTAAAAAAGCCATAATGTGTATCTAATGTGTTCCAGATCAAACAAGCTTTTAAGCAAAAACATCACAGCATGCAAGGAGAAGCAAAGGAATATACTAACAGATTAGGGCGTTTGTTGAGACTGGATGAGGTTGATGCGTCAGAGAAGGAAGGGCTGTGGAAGAAGATGAGGGTTAGAGGAAGAAGAGTGTTGGAGGAGTTGCCCACTAGAAGAGGAAGGGCTACGGAGGAAGATGGAGGCCGTTGAAGGAAGGGCACTGGAGGAGGAACGACGTTGAAGAAGGAACGACATGTGAGGAGGAATGGTTGTAGGAAGGGGGATGAGTTGGGAGAGGGGCGTCTAGTTTTTTTTGGTTTATTTTTAATGGAATGAGAATCAAATTTCTTACATACCACCAAAGAAATCGAATTTTATTCCCAAGGGGATGACTATTCTAACTATATTTTTGTACTAAACATAGAAATACTATTCTATCCCTATAATTTGATTCCATGCTAACCCATTCTACCCTCCATTTTAGCATATCAAATGCTACCTTAGATGATTCCCTGAGGAAGACTAACAAAACATAATAGGCCAATATAAGTGTCAAATTCACTTAACCCCTCTCCATTGATTAATATTACGATGATTAAATTCGTTGACATTATAAGTGTCAAATTAAGTAAAAATTAAAAAAAAATGTTGACAAGCTAGTAGACACATGAAACTCACCTGAATTTTGTCAAAGCCTAATTTTGAAAATATTTTAGACTAATGTATATTTTTATAATAAATTATTAAAATAATATTATTTCAAAAAAATAGCTACCAAAGATACACACACACACATACACACACACACACACATATATATGTATGTAGGGAAGAGATTAATTACATCTTCCCTCAAATTAACTTATTTGAGGGAAGATTGATCTGGAACGTTGGATCTTAATTCAACAAACATACTTAAAATCACCTATTTTGAAATAATACCACTATTAGTTTCTTTTTGGAGGGAAATTTTTTTCAATTTTTTTAAATTTCATTTAAGTGTAGTAGTTATTGATCTGAGTAAGAAATAGTTTTGTATTTCATGTTAGTATTACTGATCTGAAAAAAAAATAATTTCATTACTACAATTACATTTGGTTAAAAACATTTTATTGATCAACAATTTAGTATTACTAAAACAATAATGATTTTTTTATTTAATATTACTGAACTGAATATAAAATAGTTTCATAACTACAATTATATATAAAATAATTTCATAACTACAATAATGATTTTTTTTTCTTCCATTGCTTTCCCTATTTGTTGTCACTATGTTGGGAGTGGAAAGACCTCCCTCTTGCTATTTGTTTACCCCATGCACAAAGTTTTGAAGCAAAGAACAGGGTGAGGAGATGGCCATGGTCTCCTCCACCTATCTATTTGTGTTTCTTCCAATGGTGTTAATCTACTCCTCTTTCTACCTTTTTTTCCTCTCTTGTTTCACTTTTTCAGATTAGGGCCTGGATGGCTATGACTCGCTCCCGCCCTAAGTACTTGAGCTTCTCCTCTTACTCCTATACGTCCTCTTGTAAGCAAATAAACAAGCCACGATGACATTGTTTCATCCCAAGAAACAGAATGATCTGGTGTGAAATGGCATAACAGGGCAGAGATTGGAGAAGATAGTTGCTTACCAAGTTGGATTGCAGTAAGTGGTCTAGGGTGAGGGAATTCCAGTGCGGGGAATGGGAAGGTGTAGGTGAAGGAGGAGGTGGGAGAGTGGAGGGAGGTGGCAAAAGGCGTGAAGGTGGCATTGTGGGTTGTGAGGGTTGGGGAGGAGGAGGTGTTGGTGGCTGGATAGGCTGCCATTGCTTCGCCTCTAGTTTGAAGAAGGTGTAATAGGGGGAGGCGGTAGTAACACATGGGGGTCTCGAGTGACAAAGGGAAGGCAACGTGTGTTGTAACGACGTGAAGGACACAGACGAAGAGGAAGGCGAGTTGATGTGCATTGGGGGGGACATGTTGGTGTGCGGGTGGGGGCGACGTGTTGGTGTGTGGGTGGGGCGATAAGTAGAGTTGGAATTTAGGCCAGTCTGACCCAAAAAATCATAAGCTCGCTTGGGCTTAGACTGGGCCGGGTCGTGGGTCTGGCAAGCCTAGTTGGATTGGATCGGTTCATTTAAAAATAAATTAAAAAATTATTAATAAAAAATTATTTTTTATACATAAAAAAAATTAAAAAATACATAAGATATTCTATATTTTACATTTTTACACTTTTTTTGTTTTACATTTTAACATTTTTTTTTGTTTTACACTTTTACATCATGATTTAATCATTAGTGGAGTTTGTTCTAGTCCCCGTTAATGTTGATGTCGCATTCTTGCCTTCTAATTTCTCGTTCAAGCTCAATCCATAAAGATGAACAACCGCATCGTATCAGTCTTTTAAGCATACAAATGCTTCTACAGACTTTTCAGATAATCTACATCTTCTATCGCTTAATACTCTTTTTCCTGCAGAAAATGTAAACTTCGACACTATCGTTGACGTCACAATCGTCAGTAAATCTTTTGCTATTTTTGAAACTATAGGAAACTTAATTGCTATACTAGGTTACCACTTTAATACATCTAAGTTATCCATTTCTAAATCACTAAAAGTAAACTTACATTCTAAATAAATTTCTAATTTATTATTTGTAGTTAATTTTACATTTTTTTTCCTTTTTATTTAATTTACTCTAAAAAAAATTACCACTATTACTAGTTGTATGTGTTCCTATAAAACTAGATGTGTGGCCACTAGTATTACTTTCACTGTAAATTCTAGCATATTCTTCAAATAATTTGTATCAAGTTGCCCTTAATTTTATTATTAAATGAATCTATATAGTTATTTTTATTTGTGTTACTAAAAATATCATCTATAAGTACCATATAATTAACTAATCTATGCCTATGGTCCATAATTAATGCTAAATATGCCCACATTGGAGGCTTATTCCAATAAGTATTATATTTATTTTTCATTAATTTAATAATATCTACAGAAGTTGGAATATTTCTATATTGTTGAAAAATATTTGTAATATTAAATAAATTAATTACAATTATAGAATTTGTTGGATAATATTGACCTGATAATTGTTTATATAGTTGCATTATAAAATGGTTCTAAAAAATTATGAATTATATTAGAATTTTGTCAATTTTCATCATTTAACAAATAATTAGATTTTACATTATAAAACCCTATAATTATATGACTATAAGGTAAACTTAAACTTAGAGTCCGTTTGGTAATGATTATTAGAACTAGCTTACGAAAAAAAGCGCTTATTCCGGAAAAGCTGAACCAAACAGTTTTTTTTACACCGGATTATTTCATTAAGTTAGTTTTTTGTTTATGCATGAAAGTTGTCAAATAAGCTAATTTTAAAAAGCTATGAAGACTAGCTTTTTCAAAAACGCTGCTTATGAGAATAATCTGTTTTTTCATAAGCGTTATCAAATGCTACCTTAACATATCATGAGTTAAGTTCCATTTATGTTGAACATCTAACTTAAATTTTCTAGGTTTTAAACAATTTTGTGTACATATATCTCTAAATTTTTGATATCTTTTAGTTGATGTTTGAATAAATAAAATAGCTAATCTTATATTTTCTATATAAAGCTCAATGCATTCTATATCATTGTAGACACCCCGATTTTGAGGTGATTCATTGATAAGGCTCCAATTGTTGCTTTAGATATGGCTGACCCTTTGGACTAATCCCTAAGCCTGTAGCAAGTCCGTAGCTCAGTTAGAAAACCAGACCAATAGGGGAGAGCACCAACCCAGCACACCAATCCAGCACACCAACCCAGCACACCAACCCAACACACCAATCCAGCACACCAACCCAGCACACCAACCTAGCACACCAACCTAACGCACTTCCCTAGCACACATAGGTGACGCACTTATCCAGCGCACCTCCCTGGCGCACAAGGCTGCGATTGCTGGCTTTCCACCTTCCTTGGCTGTTACCTCTAGCAGCGAATGTGCCGTGGAATATTCCAGGCTCTTCGTCTGCGAGGCTCTCCAAATAAGAGGGGGAGGCAACGGCGGAGCGGAGGAGGTGTGCTGCGCAGGAAAGGAAAGAAGGGAAGAAAGGAGGCCGAGGCATGCGCGACCGTGGGAGGAGCTGGTGAGCCACCAGAGGTTCCGCCGGAGCTCGTGGAGGCTTGCCGGAGTGTGGTAAGGGGGCTTGGGTCAGGTAC
>JAMKQA010021821.1:0-14706 GCA_024699735.1 Posidonia australis
CCTAATGGGCTTGTGTGGGCTTGTGCGGGCCTAATGGGCTTGTGTGGGCTTGTGCGGGCCTAAGTGGGCTAGGATTTTGGTGGTTGCAACCAGAGCATCAACCGGAGGAGCCTACTGCCGAGTGACTTCAAAATCGGGGTGTCTACAATCTCCTATTAGCTGGGAGACGGGTCTAGCTGGTATTGGCAATTTAAACCTCACCTGAAGGATGAGTGTCAAAAAAAGAAAAAAAAGAAAAAACCAACTTGAGTTGAGTGCCAGTGAGACAGGCGGCAGTACTCTCACTAGCCTGCAAGACAGCTGCCAGCACGTGGAACCTTTTGTAAATAGTAGAGAAAAAGAAAATCCAAAAAATATCAAAATCAAAAAAAAAAATCAAAATATGTAAATAGAAAGGCATCAGCTTCAAAGGCAGGGACCTCTGGCTCCTCAAATAATCCAAACAGGCAAGCAGAAGAGGTTGCACAGTGCCGTTATAAGAACACGAAGGTCACTGTGACTGTCATAAAGTGCCATCAGGGTACGAAATCAGAAGAAGTCCTTTCAGTTGTCATCACAGATACAACCTTTGAGCAAGAGATCCTGTCAGAGCTTATTGCCTACAAAGAGGAAGATGAATGGAGCAGTGAAGCAGACAATGGTGATGATAATGAGCCATCGCAGTTTCAATTTCATGATAATGACCCGGAAGGTCCAAATCTTCATGTAGAGGAAGAGACGGAGCTTATCAATATTGGCACGACAGAAGATGTTAAAGAAACACGCATCAGTGCCAATTTGACACCACAAGCAAAGGCAGAATTTATAGCTTTCTTGAAAGAATATGTAGATGTCTTTGCATGGAGCTATGATGACATGGTTGGTTTAGACATTGAGGTGGTAGTACTCACATTACCACTAATACCAAATTCGAAGCCAGTCAAGCAGAAGCTTCGCAGATGGCGACCCCAGTGGCTCTTGAAGCTTAAGGAAGAAATCATTAAGCAGCATAAAGTCAATTTCCTTAAGGTTGTGTTGTTCCCTAAGTGGCTCGCCAATGTGGTGCCTGTGCCGAAGAATGATGGGCGGGTTCGCATGTGCATTGACTATTGAGACCTCAACAAAGCGAGCCCCAAAGATGATTTCTCGCTTCCCCACATAGATATTCTGGTGGACAACATCGTAGGGCATAAAATGTTGTCATTTATGGACAAATTTTCAGGATATAATCAGATTAGAATAGCCGAGTAAGATATGGAGAAGACGTCTTTCATTACCCCATGGAGAGTCTTCTGTTACGGAGTAATGCCATTCGAACTGAAAAATGCAGGTGCAACATACTAGAGGGCCATGACAGCGTTATTCCACGATCTTATGCATCAAGAAGTTGAAGTGTACGTGGATGACATGATTGCTAAGTCTAAAGAGCTTGAGGATCATCTCTCCTGTTTAAGGAAATTGTTTGACCGCTTGAGGAAGTATAAGCTTCGCCTCAACCCTAACAAGTGTTTATTCGGGGTATCTTCTGGAAAGCTCCTGGGCTACATTATCAGTCATAGAGGAATTGAAGTAGACCCTCACAAGGCTAGAGCAATTATTGACATGCCTCCACCTGCCATTGAGAAGGAAATTTGCGGATTGTTGGGGCGGCTACAGTACATCAGCAGGTTCATAGCATAGCTTACACCTATATGTGAACCGATATCCAAGCTCCTGAGGAAGAATGCCCAAACGCACTGGAATGATGAATGTCAAGCGGGCTTTGACAAGATCAAGCAGTTTCTAGCAAAGCCTCCAGTTTTAGTTCCTCTCACGCTAGGACGACCTCTGTTATTTTATCTCTCAACAACACAATATTCTATGGGCGCAGTCCTGGGACAGCACGATGAATCAAGGCGTAAAGAGAGGGCTATCTACTACCTCAGTAAGAAGTTCAATGACTGTGAGGTCAAATACAGCCCCATAGAGAAAGTTTACTTATCCTTGGTGTGGGCCACCCAGCGCCTCAAGCATTATATGATGGCATACCCAATCTTGCTATTGTGTCGGCATGATCCTATCAAGTATCTATTCCAGAAGCCAGCCTTGGTGGGCAGATGTGTTAAATGGCAGGTGATGTTGTCGCAATATGATATCACGTTCATCACACTGAAGTCTATGAAAGGACAAGCAATGGCAGATCACTTGGTCGACTTACCCTTGCAAGAATATCAGCCGCTACAAACCCAATTCCCCAATGAGGATATACTAATTGCAATGGGCGATGAAGAATTAGAAGGTCCTTAAAATGAGCGTCAATGGTGTCTGTACTTTGACGGTGCAGTCAATAAAAGAGGAAGAGGCATTGGTGCAGTTCTGGCAACGCCAGAAGGACAGCTAATCCCCTTGCGAGGAAGTTGCACCAATAACGAAGCTGAATACGAGGCATGCATTCTTGGATTACAAGTAGCAATGGACTAGGGCGTCCGAGAACTTCAAGTATATGGAGACGCGATGCAGGTCATTTCACAAATTAATGGAGACTGGAAGACAAAGAACCCAAAGCTTGTGTTGTATCATGAGCATTTGCTGAAGCTGATTGATGAGTTCGATAATGTCAAGTTTTCCTTCATGAGTCGAGCCAAGAATGCGTACGCAGACACTTTAGCTACCCTGGCATCATGGTTATCTCATTCAAGAAGCACCACCGACAGTTGAATTGCCCTGGTATAATGATATTACAATTTTCTTGGAATTTGGCAGTTTCCCTCCTGACATTTCCACAACATTTAAGAAGACTTTGGCATGGTTGGCCTCTAAATATGTGCTCGGGGTAGGGCAGTTATACAGAAAATCCTATAATCAAATGCTTCTTAGGTGTGTGGACAAGAAGGAGGCAGATATGTTAATATTAAAGGTTCATTGAGGCACCTGCGGTCCACATATGAATGGAGTTCTCTTAGCCAAGAAGATTATGCTGCAGGGATATTTCTGGTCCACCATGGAAATAGATTGCTGCCAATTTGTGAGAAGATGCCACAACTGCCAAATACATGGTAATTTTATACAGGCTCCCCCACAACAGTTATATAGCATGTCATCACCTTGGCCCTTTTCCACTTGGGGAATTGATGTTGTCGGGGCCATTCATCCAACAGCATATAATGGACATCACTACATTCTTGTGGCCATTGATTATTTTACAAAGTGGCTCGAGGTGGCATCATATAAGACAGTTACAGCGGTAGTCACAGAAAAAATTATCAAAAATAATATTGTCGCCAGATATGGGGTTCCACATGCCATCATATTCGATAATGGAACCAATTTCATAGCAAGGAGAGTTGAGGATTATCTTCAGAATTACAAGATCAAGCATCACAGATCCTCTCCTGATCGACTGCAGATGAATGGAGCAGTGGAGTCAGCCAATAAAAATCTGATAAAGATCTTGAAGAAGATGGCTGAGACCCACAAAGACTGGCATGAGAAGCTGCCTTATGCATTGTGGGCTTACAGGGCCTCGGTCCGGACATCAACAGGAGCAACACCGTATTCTCTGGTATATGGTATGGAGGCGGTCCTTCCTTTTGAAGTAGAGATTCCATCATTGAGAATTTTGAAGGAAGCAAAATTAGATGAGGTAGAATGGATTCAAGATCGCTGTGTTCAGTTGGACTTGATTGATGAACGCAGATTGCAAGCCTTACACCATGCTCAATGCTACTAGAAGCGAGTGGCCCGAGCATATCAGAAGAAGGTCTAGCCCAGAAGTTTTGGGCCAGGAGATTTGGTTTTGCGCGCCATTCACTTGCCCGATGCCCGAGGGAAATTCAGGCCCAACTAGGGTGGACCATTTGTAGTGAAAGAAGCCCTGTCTGGCGGTGCAGTCATTCTTGAAGACATGGACCGTGGGGAGTGGTCAAAGCCTGTTAATGCTTCCTATCTGAAAAAGTATTATCAGTGATCCCTAGTCCATCCCGAGCCTTGCACCGTGAGCCATGCATTCCTATGTTTTTTCGCATTCGCATGTTAATATTTTAGGCTATTGCATCCAAACACAACATGAATCATGTCCTATGCACTATGCTTTCTTTCTTGTTTGCATTGTAATTAAGCATCATCAATGCCCGATGAGGAAATTCGGAAGGCCAGCTTGATTAAGAAGAGTTTTGATCCTCCTCATGTGTTACTACCCATGTGACTTAGGGAGTGAGGGAGTGATTATTCATGGAACATGGACGAAATGTACAAATCCCCAAGGGGCCTACACCTCCAGAGGGAGAAAAAAATGTTAGGTCAAGAGAGAGTGTGAGCCAGGAAAATATATAGTTTTTGGAGCACAAAAGAAAATAAGAAGACAGAAGTTGTACATAGATGTCGGCTCCAATGAGAGAGGCATGTAGGACGACTCATTTCCTAACATATAACTTGGAGAGGAGTCGAAGCATACACCAACAAAGCCAACATTTGTAAAGGGACTAGCCACCCCTTTAGTTAAAAAAAAAAGAAGCCATCCCCTCAGCTTAGGTGTTTATTACCTCCAAGCAAGGATAGAGTAAGCTAGCATGCCTTTGAGGGAGTAAAAGAAATGTGAATTATTTAAAAGAGTAGGTGTATGGCCATGATATCCAAAGGAGAGCTACAAATAAACCTAAGTGTCCAGGTTAGTGTCACGTGAGTTGAAGACATTTTCATTTCTTATAGTAGGCAATACAGGCTTCCTTGGCGCTGAGGGCACCAATGTTTATAAACCATGCATCAATCTTGCCTCTGCATTGTGTTTCTGTAAAGCATTTAGCATTTAGTTTTATAAATCACGCATTTTTGCATTACTTTGCAAGGCATTTATCAATATTCTGACTAGGGGCATGCCAACTGTCTTTTGAGTTGCAATATTGGCAAACGGGAGTTTTGACCAGGGACATATTAATCATTTTTCGGTTGGAAGAAGGTCTTTGACTAGGGGCATGCCAGCTGCCATTCTAAGTCAATCACTGGGACAGTGCTATAAGAAATGTGTGGACAAGCGCAGGCAGTACAAGAGTTAAGGTGACACAATATACAACCCATTAGTTATACAAGATTCGCTCGTTCAATAGTAGTGGACCAGATGCTTTTAGTCGACTCTGGGTCTCTTCGAGCTACTAGCCTCTGTGAAGGAAGTGCCACTTGGAGGAAGTTCACTTATGGGCCACGTTTCCCGTATTTCGGCTTCGTACTCTACTGTGCAGTCTGAACTCTCAGTAATGGCAAGATCAGAAGATTGAATGCCAACACGCATCATACGGGCCAATTCTGAGGTTGTCACATCAGAATCAAGAATATATCTTTGGTAGCAATCAGGGATGGGACTTTGCTCAATCGAGTCCTGGCAAAAGCCGAATTGGCGAAGAACACGAACAGGATGGTATTCCACACTGCCCGTTAGCCCTGGAAGGACAACAAGTCGCATGCCCCTATCATTAAAGAAGACAGTAAAGGACTTTGGAGTCAAGAACAGGATGCGCCAAACTACAGTGTCCTTGGTGAGATTCCGTAGTCTACCACACAGCTTATTTACGCCTGGAAGGGTGCGGGAATGATTGGTACGACTATAGATTTCAAATGCAGAATGTTGAGGGCGTAGGAGTTCCACTCCCATGTGGGCAGCAAACCAAACCTGGCAGAGGAAAGCAGAGCATGGTCAGATAAACACAGCAAAATATTGAAGTAATATGGTCTACTCACTTGCACTAGAGCACCGCAGCCATGGAAATGCCTGGAACGTTTTAGTGCTCGATCCAAGCCAATATAGGTCTCTACCAGAAGAATGGGGGCAAGATCAATATGGCTAGTGACCATGGCCAATGCTACTCCTGCCACCTCGATAGCCACTGTCATCCGGCCATGGCTAAAAATGAGTTCATCGAGGAAGCGTACCACGAAGCCATGGAGCCACAAGCTACCTAACGACGAACGAGTGTTGATAATCTTGTCAAAATAGTCCAAGCGTAGCATGGTAGCCGACCCATCCTTGCAAATGAGGCTCTTCTCGCAAGTACTTCGAGTCAAACCAGTCAATTGGCTCAGGATTGAAGCATACACGTAAAGACAGGCGGAGACATGTATGGTGACAGGCCGCATATCCGTCTGACTTCTTCCATGGTGAGAGTTAGTTCTGTCTGCCCAAATCGGAATACATGGAATGCTGGTTTCCAGAATCTAGCTACAACACATAGCAAGTGCCAGTTCACCTCCACTTTAGCAATGTTCAGTAATGTGGATGATATGCCCTAAATCCGTAATTGCTCACGATCTGCGGCAGTTAATGCATCAATCCAGGCTTGTAGAACATCAGAGCAGTACTTTGGTGTCATCATGGTGGGGTAACCCTGTGGAAATGGTCTTTGGTCAAATATGGCAGGAAAGATGCACAATCACATTTGGGATGAGCAAAAAATAATTTGGCACAAGTTTGGGGGCACATAACAAAATCTGGCAGAGCATAATCTTGAGGTAGGAAAGAACACATAAAGATTGTAAATCAAGAAGAAAATTGGCAAGACATGAAAATATGCATTAGAGAATAATTTATCTTGTTGCAAATCTAAAGTGTAATGGGTCCTCAGCTTATGAGATGTGCATAAAGCCCAAGAATGAAAGAAGAACAAAATATCTTTGCAAAATATGAGGAGCCACACATCCCTTCATAGAATCTGTATGATGCCTTCTTTCTCACATAGCAAGATGTGAGGGAATATAAGCAAGAAAAATCAGCAAGGAAACATATGCACATGAAAAAACTCATCTCAAGAAGAAGGATCACATACCATTGCATTGAAGAAGAAAGCGTAACCAACGCCAAGAAGATTAAAAAGGGGCTATAAGTAAGATTGAAGACTTGTGGATGCTTTTTGCAGTATAGAAGGCGACGGATCTCGCTGAGAAAGAGAAGTTATATAGGGAAAAAAGAAAGGGTCGTAGAAGAAAAGGAAGGCAAACTGGCCATTTTAAGAGGAGCACCAAGATGGCGCACATATTGGGCGCCCCTAGGTGGCGCACCCTAAAATATGAAGCTCGTCCAAATCGACGCCAGTTCTTGAAACCTGCATAAATATGTATCTTTCACACACAAACAAATACCCAAGAAGAGGGTTGCATTCCAAAATCAGATTTGCATTCAAGAAGATTTCAAAACAAAAGATACATTATTCAAGATGCAACATTAGCATTTGTACAAAGTTTGGCAAAAGAAAAGAGAAGAAGACAGCTACTCCTCATCTGACTCCTCCTCATCAGATGATGCCTTTTGTAAGCTCTTTGCTAGGAATCGAGCTCCTCGTCGAGTGATCCGGCGTGACCATTGGGCAGCAGCAGCAGCCTGAGAGCGGGCAGAAGAGCTAAGAACCCTCTCTGAAACCGCGATGTCAGAGTGGTCCTCTTCAGATACTACCATGGTGAGCTCTCCACTACTAGCCGCGTTCACCTCATAAGCTGGATAATCTTGCTGTCAAAAAATGTTAGACTTGTATCAGTGGCAAGTATCTTGGTAAAAGAATGTAGCAAACATAAAAAAGGAAGAAGTACCCGGATGATGTTGCGCCAACGCAATTCCTGTATAAATTTGCAAATGTATCAGGCGAGTTTGTAATGAAAGTATGGTAATTTATAAAAGAAAAGGCATACCCTTTTTCGCCGGATATCCTCGTAAAAAGAGGCAAATTGCTCCTCGAAGCCCTGTGAAAGTAAAACAAATGTCAGATTTATCCTTTTGTATGAAAAGAAGTTTTCAAGCAGAAATTACAATAATTTACCTTGGCCCAGTCAGAAGCATACCACATTCCGTGTTGGCTATCGCGCATGGCCTCCTCGAAAAGATAGGGCTTCCCGACCCGCCTGTACCAAGCTAGATAGTCTGTGTAGTTGACTTCTCGAAGAACGTGTCTGTCCTGAGAAGCCACAGTAGCAGCATGCCGACTCCTAGCCGCAGCACGAGACGGGACCAGAAGATCCATGTCAGAAGGAGGGGCAGGAATGCAGAACTCGTTCAAAAACTGATGCCTCACACGCCCCGGGAGGAAATAGGTCGACTTTTTCATGCAATAAAATTTCACTTGTTTGTCCCTCAAAACGTGGCCAGAGTTCAGAGGTGCCTAGTTGAAGCCATCATACCTGGAGAATGGGCGCAAGTGAACTTGTTTGTAGGAATAAACAAGTATAAGCAATACAGGCAATACAGATGTGCAGAAAATAAAGTCCACAGCATGAAAACTTACATCCTCGAGCTCTACCAAATCTAGCAGATATCGATAGGACTCATAGCTGTAGACCCCTACAGAAGCTCGGTGGTCAGGCTCGACCCACTAGCAGGGGAGGGGAAGAAGCTCATCACGAAGGAGGCCAAAACTGTGTCCCTGTGTAATGTGCTTCATAATCCAGTACTAGCAATAGCAAGCAAAGAGACAGTTAATCAGATATCATCAAAAAATAAATTTTTTTTTTGCAAAAAAGAAAAGTAAATACTTACAGTAAGTAGGGGATACAATCCCACATAAGATCGACGCCCCAGCCTAGCTACGTTATCAAGCCCGTAGATCAACCACGTGTAGCTAGCTCCAGCCCAGTCATAGTGGTCCAGATACTCCAAATTGGTTAGATATGCTAACCAATCTGCATGGATGCAGTAAGCAGAGGAATCACAAAAGATCATCGCTAGCAAATCCAGTAAGAAATGCCTCAGTACAAAGTCTGCCTCGTCACTACCTAGCTCGGGGTTGAGCCAAAACTGGTCCCACTCTCTCAGCCACCCTACTGTAATCTTGTGTTTCCCCCTAGGTGGTTTAGGAGGAACACGGCCTAAATGAGCAGGGGCCAGTGCATCCCGTGGGTGGTCTCGCCTATGATCGGCTCTTCACCGAATGGGAGACCCGTCAGCAGGGCCCACTGGTCAAGAAGAACGGTCAGCTCTCCAAATGGGAAGTGGAAGGTATGCATCTCGAACCGCCATCTTTTCATTAAAGCTCGAAAGAAGTTGTAGTGACCATGAATGACTGGAATGCGAAGTAAGCCATCAAACGGGGACCGGTGAAGCAGAAAATCCTGTAAGAACTTCAGTAAGCGGTGGAAGTGATTGAGCATCGGGGCCCAGTGGCACCGCATTACCCGGTTGGCATCGCCAACTTGAAATAGCAATAGCAAAATAAATGCAAGGTCAGAAAATAGTATTGTCAGAATCAAAAGCATGCTAAAGAAAGACTAAGATAATTACCACGAAGTCGGGGCTCTCACAAATGTGGTCGCTGCTAAGCAATCGCCCCATAAAGTTACTAGACTCCTGAAAGTGCATTTGTTAATGAAGATGACAGACTTATATCATATATGCAAATTATTCCAGTTCGGCTTACCTCGACAGGGATCGTAGGAGTCAAACTGCTGGAAGCATGTGACCTCGAGGAGCTGCCTCGCCACCAGGGACGAGAACTAGAAGGTGTGTCCTAGGGAGGCTGTGGGGTTCCCTCCTCGGGAACTGGATCATCTTGCAAGAAGGCAAAGGTCAAACCAAGAGTTAAACAGCAGTGGAATATTCAAGGGTAACAGAGCCCAAGTCTCGAAATCAGATGTGGCATTACAAGTGTTTGCAATTAGATGCCTTCATAAGATATGCAGTCATTGGCAGGATAGAAAAGGCACAGCAGTTCAAGTAAAGCACAATGTCACATGTTTACAGAAATTCGAATAAAGTCGGCATGCAGTTACAACTCGGTATTGCAGGAAGAAAGTCTAACACTAAGAAACAGCAAGTAGTTACGTGAAAATATAGGAGTTATGGCAGTGATCGTTGTGGTGCACTATTTATGTTCTTGCCATTGGTATTTACAAGGTAGGACATACTACTATTGTTATGAAAGCATGGACATGAACCATTCTGTACCTTTATGTGCTACTATCTTGCTCAGGCATGGGTCAATAAATGGGGAGTTAATTTAAAGTGGTAAACATTGACTCAAGCAACTCATGATTTGGTTCAGGGATGGAATCACGTCTCAAGTGGCCTGGATTAGCAACATGGCATTCAATCATCTTAAATATATATAGCATGAACGGCAGTTTAGGCTCATCAGCAAGATTTCTACCCAAGAACAACCAGCCTTACCACCGACCACCACGGCCAAACCACAAAAACCCATCACTGCTGTCAAAACCCACCACCACTTCATGCCTTCAACACCGACCACCACGGCCAATCCGCCCATCATCACCACCTCAGCCAACCTTACCACCACCCGTGCCCACCACCGTCACCACGCGGCTCAGACCGTCGGAATTCACCGCCGAACTACTCCACTGCCTACCTACCCAAACAACCAACCCGCCACCACGGCACGGCCATCCCGCCACAACCCATTGCTAGAATAGCCACCACACCCCGCAACCTGTGACTGCCGCCGGCAGTTTGAACCGCCGGAGCCACCACCGTGTCCGTCGGAACCCATGTCTGCCGAAACCCAATAGCTATCGGCCATCCAGCAAGGGGAAAAGGGAATGCAAACAACCACAAAGAGAAGATCAGGGAGAGGAGATCGAGAATACCTCCACCAGCAACCCCCTCTCCAGCCAATCCTGGAGAGTTCGGTCCATTGCCGCCGCCGAACAGAGTTTCCGCCGCACTTAGCCGCCGCGCCTTGTTGCCGCACCTCACCGTTGCGCCTAACCGGCGCACCAGCCCAAGCACCCACCGCGGACCTTGAGGGGAGAAGGGTGGTAGCCTTGAGAGGAGGAGGAGATGAGAAGGAGAGGGGAGATGGGTTTCGTTGGAAGAGAGGAAATGAGGAGGAAGAAGAAGGGGCACGGGTAATGAGGAGGAATAAATAAGAAGAAAAAATAAATGAGTTGCTTGTATCGGTAAAGAAAGGAAAACAAAGAAATAAAGGAAAAGGAGTAAGGAAGAGCCATGCAGCATAAGCCCATTTGCAAATCCCAAGAAACAAGAAGAAATACAGAATATGACTGGACAGTTATGGCAGTTATCTAGTGGACTCCCTCATGTACCAGTAATGCAACTAATTTAATGTTTGAGGTTCAAAATGCAAAATGGCCGTGAGAGTTGCGTTTCAACCCCTAGCACTCCACAACTTGCACTTCAAGGGCAAAATGCAAAGTGTCAAGAATAGCCAGCACATGGTCTGTAAAAATTCGCTAGATGAGAAATTTGCAGAAAACTCCTGAGTTCCTCCAATTTGCAGAATCATCCACGGAAGGCGTGAGAAGTTATATTTGAAGCAGACATTTGCAAATACCTAACAATATTTTAACATGTATAGCTCAGCAACATTTCAGCAGGAATTTGTCATATAAGGAATATTTGCAATAAAACCCTCAAGTTTTGGAAAGTTGCAAATAAGCCCTCACTTTTTGCGAAACTCACAAACAAAGCCGATTGATATTGAAACTCCAGCAAGGTTCCTTCCGAGGATATTGCACATGCATCTCAGCAAGAGCACCGATTTCCGTGCTATAGACCCAATGATGAGCACATTTACAGTTCTGCCCTCCAAAGCGCAACTACAGCCAGTTTCCTTCTTGGGGGACAATCCAGGGATTATTGCTTTTTGTTTTTCCGATTCTCCTTCCAGGCGGATGAGATCCTTCTACCCCTCCTTCTTGGATTTTCACGGGTGCGAGATCCTTTCCCTTGGCTCTTGACCGAGCGATCAAAGTCGACCTTTTGACCAGGCGGTCAAGGCCATTTCTTTTGCTTTGCTTGGATTTTCGCGGGCGTGAGATCCTTTTGCTTAACCTTTTGACTGCCCAAGGTCCTTTTTCTTTTCCTTGGATTGTCCCGAGCGAGAAATCCAGTTGTTCGACCTTTTGACCGGGCGGTCAAGGTCATATCCTTCCCCTTGGATTTTCGTGGGCGCGAAATCCAGCTATTCGACCTTTTGACCGGGCGATCAAGGTCATATCCTTCCCCTTGGATTTTCGCGGGCGCGAAATCTAGCTGTTCGACCTTTTGACTGGGTGGTCAAGGTCATATCCTTTTCCTTGGATTTTTGTGGGTGCGAAATCCAGCTGTTTGAGCTTTTGACCGGGCGGTCAAGGTCCTTATCCTTTTCCTCGGATTTTCGCGGGCACGAAATCCAACTGTTTGACCTTTTGACCGGGCGGTCAAGGTCCTTATCATTTTCCTTGGATTTTTGTGGGCGTGAAATCCAACTATTTGAGCTTTTGACCGGGCGGTCAAGGTCATATCCTTTTCCTTGGCTTCTGACCGGGCGGTTAGAGTCGACCTTTGACCGGGCGATCAAGGTCATTTCCGTTGCTTTTCCTTGTTTTCTGACCGGGCAGTCAGAGTCGACCTTTGACCGGACGGTCAAGGTCATTTCTTTTCTTTTTTCCTTGCAGGCGCGAGATCCTTTTCTTTGGCTTCTGACCAGGCGGTCAAAGTCGACCTTCGACCGGGCAATCGAGGTCATTTCCTTATCCTTGTCCTTGGATTTTCGCAGGCGCGAAATACAGTTGTTTGACCTTTTGACCAGGCAGTCAAGGTCCTTTTTGATCCATTTCTCTTTTGGGTTTTTACGAGCACGAAATCCCTTTGCTTGCCCTCGGTCCGTGCGGACAGGGCCCTCTTTCTTGCTTGACAAATAGTATGTTTGTCATGCCCCTTTTCTTTGGGTTGGTATCCCTAACTACTCAGTTGACAACCGTCAAGCTGTCTGGTGGCCGGGTTGACAAGACTTGGTTGACTTGTCATATCCCGCCTCCTTAGGTTGATAACCTCGATAATCCGGTTGATGAGTTCGACAACTTATCATTTTCCTGCCAGTGGTTTCATCTGTGTGCGGGATTCCTTTGATTTTTGCCATATCATTTCAGCATTAGCATCAGCATTGCATCCACTTACAAGCACCCATTCTTGTGTTTCTAAGGTTAGCATTAGCTTTGCATTTTTACTCTCGAGCATCGGTTCGTGCATTTATTTTTCACATTGGCATCACATTTCCAGCATTTAGCTCAACAATCGCACGCATTTTGCATTTGCATTTGCATTTGGCAACAAGTCATGACTTTCAGTGCATCCACCGGGTAAGTGACCTAATGCCAACAGTAAACATCACTCCTCCGTAGCCTCAAAATGGGGGTATCTCCGTCCCTCGACCTCGCTCAAGGAGGGGCATCTGTAGACATCCCAATTTTGAGGTGGCTCATAGATAAACACTCTGAAGATGTTGTTTTGGATGCAGTAAGCCCAACCTCTTACGAATCCTATTTGACATTTTAACCAGCCAGAGATCATTGCACAAACCGACCACAATCCTGTAGCAAGCCCGTGGCCCAATTAGCAATTCAAACAGCTAGTGGAGAGCACCAATGTGGAGCATCCAGCAGGAGCACCACAGTGGCGCACTAAGCCGGAGCACCAAGATGGTGCACCTTTCTGGTGCCTCATCTTGGCGCACAGCTACTTTTCATGGTGCTGGCTGTTGGCTTTCCCTCTTCTATGCTTGTAACCCTCGCCTGCGGATATTCCTTGCGAATCTACGCAAGGCTGTTCGTTTTCGAGGCTGTTTGCATCCCATTGGAGTTACCTTGTTGAGATTCTATAAAAAGCCATCCATTAGCAACCTTTTGGCTCTCTTGGCAACTCATCTCTCTTGGCTGAGCTACCTACCATCTCTTGGTTAAGCCACTCACCTACTCTCAGCAACCTACTCTTGTTTCCAGAGGATCTTCTTGCATCTCAGAGCATTCCCAGTTGATCCAAAGCAACAAGGAAGTATTATGTTGAGCCATCCAAGGAGGAAATATCCTAGGCAAGGTAGGATCTCTACTTATCACTTTATATAAACTCTAGATAATAAATTGAAAAAAGCATGCAACTAACTGGATGTATGATTTGTTAGTGATATTTTTTCGTGTCTTTTATGATAAGTTGGATGCTCCTACTTGTGTTTCATAATGTTTCTATGTCATGTTAATTTCTGCATCATGTGGTCACTGTTTTTATATACCGAATCATGATTCCATGCAAATACTAGCTATGAACTGAACTGTAAACATACTCTTTGCATGTTTGTCATCTCTACATGTCTGTTAAGCTAATTAAATCATTGCATAATATTGAAAACCCACTAAGCAGTAGTTACAGCTTCTTAACCCATGAATATGCTTGATTTAAAGAGAAGTGATAAGAGGACTTTTTTATGCTTGCTTTTCATCAGATTTGAGTTCCCTACCATCTAAATACTTGATCAGGATAGAATTAATCACAATTCATCTCTTGCATCTAGCCCAGATTCTGAAATCAGACTGCAGTCTGATTCAGAATTTCTGGGGTGCACCAAACTGGAGCACCTATATGGCGCACCAGGGTGGCGCACCTAACCAGAGCACCATCCTAGTGCACCAGTCTGGTCAAAGAATAAATCATCAACTTTACATCATGATCTGCATGCTTTTCCGGGTGTTTTGGACTTTGATGCTTTTCGTGTTTATTCTCTGATATGTCATGCCTTTGTATGCATGATTTCAGCCTAAGATAGCACTGTTTATATGACTTTTGCGTCTTGCATGTTCAGCCTGTTGTTGTAATCTAGTGAACTAATTGCCCCATGAACTCCTGTTTGGGAGGTTCTTATGCAACAGTCCATGATCCAGATCTGGATAACATGGCTGAAACTTATTGATTTTATTTAGCATAAGGGTGGTGTGGTCTTGTGTGAGGCATATAGCCCTTGAGCACAAGACCCATATTGTGTTTTCATG
>JAMKQA010021822.1:0-10486 GCA_024699735.1 Posidonia australis
CACCCAACAATCCCAGACATCATGCATATACTTAAAACGAAGTCCACCATCATTAATCACCTCATAGCATGATTTTACTGTGAAAGAATTTTGAGTTGGAAGCCATATCAGATTGTCATGTTCACTAGAAATACTAACACTACTGAGAATAGAATGCCAAGTATGTATTTGTTCATTTACAGCCACAGCATCTCCAAATGAAGATAAATTAGTAAATAAAGCACTGGGATCCTCTATACTGGCTTCAACAACTTTAAATACAGAAGCATTTTTGTGTCTAGCTAGACTATATAAATATGGTAAGACATTTTTAAGTTTTACACCATTCCACCATTTATTTTCCCAGAATAAGGTGTTTCTTCCATTTTGTATCTAGAAAGCAGAGAAACCATTAATAATATCGAAACACTTTTTAAATTGTAGCCATAAGGGAGATGCTTTCCTGTTAGTTAGGTTTAAAATAACTCCAAAGCCATTTCTAACACAATACTTTGCAATTACTACCTCTTTCCATTTAAGTGAAGAGATGTCAGACAATAATTGCCAAAGCAGTTTGCATTTTAAAGTCAAGTTAAAGTTGACCAAATTAATATACACTTTTTTTGTAAAATTGTATATTGAAAATAGCAAAAGGTATTTATATTTTATCGCTCAGAAATCAAAAGATATAGATGACATTTGAAATTATCTTAGTCACTCATTTTAAGTTGTAAACTTATACAAAATGAAATTATTTATGATATTTCACTTATTTAACTGACTACTAATGTATAAATTTTATCTATTAATGATTAACAACCAACTACCATGTGCAGTTGACCAGGAGAAGTGGAACTTCCACCTCCTTATCAGGTTCGAAGTACCGTAAGGAGAAAATATATGCATACCGATATCAAAAAAATCTATTAATGATTAACCAAACAAGTCATTTGCTTATTTAAGCTCACAGATTTACCACCCAGCCACTACAGGAGCAAACCGTCGTAAAAAAATATGATTGATGGAAGAAACTAAATTGCCCAGCTTTCTTGGGAAAATATATCTCAATGGTACTCCCAATCTTCGTTCAACAACGTCTAATATACAATGAACAAAGAATATAATGCGGTGAAAACCTTAGGACCACCACAACACCATTTCCAAGGTCCAGATTTCAACCACATCTAACTGATGAATAAGCAATGACGTCAAATACATCACATGAATTTGTATAGAACCCTAACTCTACTTTTTTTTAGAGGTAATTCTAAATTTTTACTTTGGGATGACCAACCACATCTACTGCCTAGCTTGTACCTGTTTAAGCAAAAAAAAAAAAAAAAATGGAAAAGGGAAGAAAAATGGAACTCTGGGGACGACTCAGACTCAAGAATGCCACTGGTCCGGGACCGTCAGAAAATAACTAGACATGGCTTTTCGGAATCGTTTCTTGTACACATCCGGAGATACAACCGTCGGCGTTGCATTTTTTGGCCCCCCGAGAATACCCGAGGCCTTTACCCATGTTTCCAATTGTTTGTCCCATGTGTACTGCCTCATGAAATCAACAATCCCAATGACGAGCTCCTTCCTTTCATTATCAACTCCAACCAGCAGCGAGTAGTCCATGACACCAACAGACTGGAAAACAGCAAATTCTTAAATCAAACATGGAAAGATGAAGTCAGAAGCACAGAAACAAGTTTAACCAACAAAGACCATACAAGTTCAGTGCATGCATGGGAGTACTGTGTCATTTAAAAGGATATAAGTTTTAATTCCACTGAAAACAGTGACGTGTGTATGGTTCAGGTTCAATAGCTCACGACCCACACTGAGCTTCCAATTTAAGTATAGGACTAGAGAAGACCACCCTAGATCACAATTTTTATTTAATTTATTATGATTTACAGCAAGTACGAGCATTTTAGTGATCACTGTAACTGTAAGAGCTTGGTATACAATCAACCTTTGTACCTTAACAGAAGCTAAGAAATATAAAGTCATATCATTGATTTATATATATATTTAAAGCAGATTCAGTTTAAAACTGCATACTTCACAAGGTTGTTCTAATAAAAAGGTTGATAAAATAAGATGTTACCGCAAGAAAAGCAGTATCATTCCAGACTGCTCGTTCCAATTTTCTTTTTGCCCTGCTGCCCAAAAATATTGGATTTGTGCGAAGTGTTTCTAACAGATTCAGATCTAACAACACTTTGTTGCTTCCTGTGGTATCAGGAATATAGCGTGAGCGTGACGATCCCTTGAGATCATAAACCCTAGAGATACTCCTCGCAAAAAATAGATTTTCCATCACCATCAGATCCATCCTTTCTTCCTTCCCTCCTTTCAAGTGCTTGACAGCAACCTTTTGTGAAGGAAAATTAACAATACAATCAGTTTGCAATCACAAAAAATGCTAAAACTAATTACAATACATGATAAAATAAAGAAAACCTGATAAATGCCTAGAATTTTTGCAAGGCATGTAGGGCTTCCAGATTTTATTGATTCTGACAAATACTCAAAATACTGTGGAGCAAATCCCTCAAAAGCATCCAACTCCGTCTTAGTGACCTGCTTTATAATGAACCTCTCATCTAACGTCTTCGCAAAGTATACATTGCTTTTTCCACCTTGAGCACACCATTTTTTGCAGCGGCTAAAAGAACAAATGAAATCCATTTCATTTGGGCAGCACTTCATTCTAAGAGCAGAAAATTGTTTTGCAAAGTAACAGGTTACTGAGAATTTCACTTTGTCAGCAGGAAAAGAAGACTCATCATCAAATGAAAATCGGAAGTGGTTCTGCTTTACATCTAAAGGAATCGTTCCTCGTGAAGGTAATGTCTCATTAGAGCCACGCAACCGAAACTGAATATCATCCTGTTCACATCTGTAATTGGCTGGAGGGACTAATTGAGATGAGGATCTAGTTTGATAACCCAATGCATCAATCTTGACAGTTGCACTTACATTCCTTCCCTTGTGTTGATCTGATACACAGGCTACAAAATCTGCATGCTCTTTGGAACAAATGGCATATGATACTATGCTAGAGGGTTCATTGTCATATACAGCAACAAAAATATCATCATGAATGGATTCTGGTAATAACAACCTTGCCCCATCACTCGCTATGGTGGATGCTGATAAGACGAAAGATGGTGTGTGACCAAAATGAAATCTTATATCCTTGGCATGTCTTTGGATGCTGGGAATGGTTTCCCTATGTGTAAACCCAAGACCTCCACATGCATCAGTGGTATCAAAAAAAGATGAAAAGGATGAAGCAGGAAGTAGCCTGTGATTTCCATCCATGTTTCTCAAAGCAGAGTCAAATGAACGAACTCTGATTGGGGACATTACCTTTCTGTAAGGTAAATGATCTGAACCAGCTTCATATTTACTCAGGGTTTGTGCTTTTATTGATTGATTGCTACCAGTCCATGCCAAATCGATTGTATCAGAAAGATTTGACTCAGTCAACTCTAAGTCCTCCAGGCATGAGCTTTCCCGAAAGGATTCACTATCCACCATTGGCTTCATGTTACATTTTCCAAGAGAGAAATCAAGTCTCTCATCTTGAGGAAAGTCACTCCATCCTTTCACATTGGAATGTGTTGAACCGTCCACTGGACATGATTGAATATCAGAGGCAGAGTTCCTATCTTTAAGAAGAGAATCTAGAACATAAATGCTGCGATCCCACATATAGGAGTCAATGAGAAGTGACCGCCTGAAGTAATTTAGCTCCAAGATGTTCCAGACCTTTGGACGAGGAGACTTGTTCTCCAATTTTGATTGTAATAGCAACACCTGTCAAAAAAGCCTGTTAAATTTCTTACATAAATAGATCTGTACTTGCATCAACTGTTTATGAATTTCTAGCAAATTGGTCTACAAATACTGTCAAAAAAGCCTGTTAAATTTCTTTATACATAAATAAATTTGTACTTGTTTCAACTTTTTATGAAATTCTTGCAAACCGATATACAGATGACTAACTAATAAGCAATAAACAATGTATAGGAAAAAGAAGACGCCAACTATTCAGGTAAAGGAAGAGAGTAAGCTCATCCGTAACTTACCTCATAACCATTTCTTTCCCTTCTAAGCAAATATTTGAGTTCTGTAATGTCATTAATAAGACTTGCCCTTATGTGTTCATATTCCGAGTTTAAAGTTTTCCCCTCGATAGTTTGAAGCACATCAAAAACCTCTGCAAATAGAATTCCTATTTTCCTGGAAACCTGTAAAATAAGTGAAGAAATTACTACAATATTCTATATAAATTATTGACTTACGATAACATTCAGTTATGTAATACATACTTCCGTTGCCTCGCTTTTGAGCCACTCCTGTTGAGTCTGGCAAGTGAACTCCAGTGTCGATGGTGGTAGATTAACTAAAAGAATATCTACAGGAGAATAACGAAGACAAGCCACCATATTTCCCAACCTTCACAAGAATGATTGGAACCTCAACTTAGAACCAACAATAACAATAATGAAAACCAGTCCCATATGATGTATTATAATAATAATATGCATACCCATAAAAGCGAAGGCAGTCCCTTTGGAGAGAATGTCCACAACTAGCAACACGATTTGCACTTGAGTGGTTTGAGAAACTAAGCTCTAAAAATTTTCCAAAAGAAAGTCCCCACGCAGCGTCAGACATTATCACTCTCCTTCCAGCTGGTGGGACTCCATCTTCATGAGCACATTTGAGACATCGATGCCACATCCATATCTTCCCTTCATGTTCACCAGGTAGCTCTATAGAGGGAAGCCGCTTGACACTTATTGTAAGGTTTCCATGTTGATGAGTGTAGCACATTACATGAGCATCTGTTGGCTCTTTACAAGTGTGGCATGGCATCTGCTGTTTCATAAGGCATTAGTTATTGAACATCATAAAAACCTAGCAATAAATGAATGATTACCTGATCAAATACGTAGTCACTTAGATACTTCCCCAGTGGTTTATCAAAACTGCCATAGAATTTAATCCGGAACAGGTGAGGTTTTTCACATGCCGTGCCTCTCAGAACACAACTCTTTGATAAGGAAACCAAGATACTTTGGTTGTTTTCAGCCGCTGACAAGTGCTCACTGGAGACTGTGTTCCCATCAATTGTTCCAGTTCTTTGTTCAACCTCATTGACTTTCACATCAATGGGAAGATCTGATTGTCCATCCAACTCCTTGCACCCATTACCAGAATTTTCATTCTCAGCCTCATGGGAGGCCAAATCCATGGGTATAACAGGACCGTCACCACAACTAGCACAGAACAGTGAAGATTCCACTTCTGCATCTTCAGTATAGTTGCAGTGAAATTTCATGTTTGCAGATGAAGCACAAGGAGAGATGACCAACGAAGAATCAGTTTCCTGATGTAAATCCATCATTGCAGGGAGCATGTTAGAGTTAGATGGGCTAGTTGGTGTGGAAATTGAATCATCAGGATTTAGCACCATCTCTTGTTCGATGCATGATGTGCTCAATGGCATCTCCGGAAGTCTGGCACCTTCATCCGCAAGGAATGAGGTCTCAAGAGATAGATGATATGCAGCAAAACTAGCATATTGAATGGCATGCTTAACCTTCTTTAACTCTTCAAGGCACGTTCCCCGCAAAAGAACCTAAGTTATGTACCACAAACTGATAAGAGCGAAATAACTGAAACATGAGAAGTGAAATATAATTAAATAAGTGAAATGATCAAGATTCATGATCCATCAACCAATCAAAAAGTGAAGAACCATCAAATATATGTATTTATTTTTTTGTTTGACGTGCCAAATATATTCTTTCATGTGCACATTGTAGACAGCTGAATTAAATAAAGTGAGAATGCACTAACAAGGAGATCATTTTACATCATTTTCACGAGGCTTTTGGACAGATAAAAGAAAACCTTTCTAGGAATAAAAAATAGAACCCAAATCACAGCATGTTAATTCCACTCTCTTGGTTAAACTAGAACACTCCTATGTAGCCTTTAGCCCGTTATAGTTCATTAAGAATTGCTGTCTTTGTCAAATCGTTCATCTGTGCCTTCACTCTTATGACGTTCAAAGAAGTAACTATGGGAGATCCTATACAACACTAGCACCTATATTGTAGTCAGTCATATAATTTCAGAATAACCACAATCCTTTGTCCTGAGATGCATTAAATTTCATTTATTTTCGCATTAGATGAAGGATATTGAAATTGCGTACCAGTAAAAACTTTTCACTATGTGAGTAAATCTGGTCAAACTCAAAATTTGACCTAGATAAATGAATTTCCATTTTTTTCGATACAATATAAAAGCATGCAAAGGATCACAGAACAGCAGAAATAAACTATACTACAAAAACCACATGCTTGAGTAGACCTGCAACATTACTACTAATAACAAACGATAAGAAGTCAATATAGAAAAGTATTTTTTTTCAGATTCAGTGAAAAAATCCACATACCGTGCATCCTAAGCGTCCCGGGCAACCTTCAAAAAACATCAAAGTTTTATTGAATTTCCTGTTGAGCTGGTGATTAGAATGCTCCTCGGGGACTCTATTTATGCGAAAAGTGTCACAGTGTCCCAGCCTTGCAGAAGGAATATCATCCACAGAGTCTGTAATATGGGCACAAGTACACCTGGATATTCTCTCTAGTAGTGGACGTTTAACATTTGAGACTAATGATATTCCCTTTTCAAGCATATAATCTACCACATATGGAGAGACGCTCTTTTCCACCAGAACAACATGAGGCTTGCGGGCTTCTATTTTGTTGAAGGTCATCTTGAGATGATCAGATTCCTGCCATAGCAAGTACTTCATAATCCAAACAAAACATGAACTACCAGAGAAAATAGGAGTTAACTATTTTAGAATAAACCTGTTTCAGTATGGTATTGATAGATGCAAGTTTATCTGGAACCTTCTGGTATTCTAGAGCACCTCCCAATATAAGTAATTTAGGATTCCTATGTTGTGTGATCATCCGCTTGTGTTTGACGTTACGTGTACAAACCACTCCCTTAACAAGTGTGCTGCCAACACAAAACTATTAGTTATTATTTCCCAATAGATAAGCCGAAATTTCAAGAAGATATACAATCAAACAGCAGAGCACAACCTGTCGCTTGGGCTTCCACTCAATATACACTTGACCTTTACATAGTCACCAGGATCCATGCTGCCTCCCCTGCAAGTATTAGGCTTCACATAATTTGCAGCTTGCCATGCTAATGACGAAACAGTTTCTAGCCAACTGTGCTCATGATTCTCATTTGCAAGACAGATACCCTCAACCTTCAGAAAGTGAAAAACAAGAGCTTTGAAATCCCTATATACAGAAGCTTTCACAAGTTCCATTGTTGCATCATTTTTATTCTCTTTAGCTGGGAACTTGTCACAGTCAAAGCTACACGACTTGAAAATCATGCCACTCCCACCAACATCATCATCATCATCATCGTAATACTGACGAAATCCACTTTTCATGTCATCAGCTTCATCTTTAGGTGGAGGAGGGAGCCAGATAAGGCCATTACTGTCCAAATCAAAAGGTTTTTGGGACTCTTGGGTTTCAAGACTTCTAAATGTGGAAAAACTACTTGCAGAATAATCACCAGCATGCTGTATCAAATCCTCAGTCTCTGATCTGGGTGTCAAAAGTTTTGGGGATACACGACAGCTTTCGGTCTGTTGCTCGGTCCTATTTGGACAGATGAAAGAACTTGATCTGAAGCTAGACAACTCAGTCCCTGTGCTAATACTACTCGTCTCTAAATCAGAAACATCTTGGGAGAACACGCTCGAGGGGCTCAACAAATATGTCTGACACTCCTTATCATCTTCTCCACAACGTCTGCAAGTGAACATAAAAAAAACTCCTCTAATGACGTCTTAACTAAGAAATTCTAAAAACATGGAAAATAAAAGCACAGCAAGGAAACTTACCTTATAGTTGAACAGCTGAGAGTAAGAGGAAGAGATTGTTGCACCCCTGAGTCGACGATTCTGTCGTTAAGCAGCTCACAAGGGGGCATTCTGCATTCTAATTTCTCACCATAGCCTGTAGCAAACTCATCCCTTAGGCTTACAGCTTGAGAGCAGAACTTACACAACTCTGGCTGATACCGTCTACCCTCCGCAAGGTACTCCATACTCTCCGAAACGACAGTTCTCGGGAAATACATGCATTTCACGCAGAAAACCCGCCCGCAGCTCCTGCAGCGGTGCCCACAGCCAGGTCCCATGATGGGCAACTGGCAATCGTGGCAAACGACAAAATCACTGATGGAACTAGACATCCAAGATTCACCAAATGAAACCCAAGGGAGGTCAGTAATCCAAGACAGGACCTTGCTCTGTATCAAGCTCAAGAACGAGAGGTCGTTTATTCCCATAAGATGGGCACTACGAACTTTCTACTTCAACCTCCACTATTAACTCACAACAACTATACCTCAAGTCTAACCCAAAAAAACAGAAAGATTGCGCCTTTCGAACAAAAAGGGAAGAAAGACAACACCTTCTCAAGTCTACTATAATCCCTCAATGTTCTCCTGAAAAAAAGTACTGGAGAGATGGAGAGAAAGCTCTGAGAGAAGACTGCAACGAACAACACCAAATCCCAGTGGAATTATGTTACAGCATCTCTGTTTTTTTTTTCCCTGTTTTTAGCGTTACTCGTGTGTATAATAAAAGAAAGAACAGCAACAACAAATATCACCTCAGGCACCGTAGAAGTCGGGGGGGAAAATCACCCACACAGCAGAAGCAATATCTCACGTATAAACTCTATATACAATTGCCACAAGAAGTCAAGAACCCACCACCACCAGCAACAGAAGCAGCAACAAGAAGGAGAAAAAGAACAAACCCAAATGAAACAGCAGCTAACCAATCCCAGATTTCTCCAAATAGCACTCCACCACCAAGACCTCTAGCATGAGTCTTCCCCACTGCTACAAATAGTGGCGCAACCACCACCACCACCATTCAGCATCGGAGAAGCGTGGGGGAGAGGATAAGGTGGGAGATCTCGAGACCCAACGAAATCTCGAAACGACCCATAAATGAGCAGACCATAAAAGGGGCGAGGCTCCAGATTCGAGTGATAAAGAAGCAATCTTTCTGCCAGAAATGGCAAGACCAACCGTAGTGTGGTGTGGTATAATGGATCTGGTGGGATGGTCTTAGATGTCGGGGACGATGAAGCGGAGGAGTTGGAGGAGGACGGAGATGAAGAAGGAGGAGGAAAAGGTCCTTCCTTCGGGGCCCTGGTGGGTGTCGGAGGGAACCAGCAGGTGTGGCGGCAACATCCTGATGAGATCCAGATCTGGTCCCGGGGGCGGAGGAGGCGGCGGCGGTGGAGAAAGGTGTAGTCTTTTCTAGTCCTGGTTCCTCTTCTCCTCTTCTTCTCTTCTCTTCTCTTGCTCCCTTTTTTTCTGTCGTGTCTGAGAACAAGAAAACAAATTTACTGTGGTATTGGGACAACAAATTTAAAATAAAAAGAAAAAACGCCATGCCCAAATATATCCTTTCTGTATTTTATTTCTTAAGAATCAATCAAGACTATATGTTTCTTGCATAATGATGATTAATTAGTGGAAAATTCTTTTTTGATAAGTATAAGATAATATTAAAAACAGATTTTGCAAGCACAGGACCTGTTTGTTTGCAATTTATTAGGCCAGTTTTTTTAAAAGGGTGTAACATATAGACATGGAAAACGGACCGGGTCAGCCCTGGCCCGCCCGGCCTAGCCCGGGCCCGACAAAAACGCCCGCGGGTCGGGCCGGGCCCTGCCCACGGGGGCCCGTCGAGTAGGCCCAGTCCGGCCTGTGCAGCAACGACTACTGTAGCAACGGCCATATTTTATTTTTATTTTTTTTTAAATCTCTAATTTTTACCTATATATACTCTCCTATACCTTTCATTTCCTCCACAACTCTCTCAACTCTCCTCTACGAAATTCTCAAGTTTTCTCTACAACTCTCTCAAGTGCTTGTTATGGCTCTGGATTCTGTCCGATCTTCTGCTCTCTAGACTCCGGTCTTCTGCCCGGTGCCTCGGTCTCCACGTAACAGTAGCTGTGCCAGCAAATCCAAATTTCTTTACTTCTAATCCCTCCAAATTCTTTACTTCTAATCCTTCCATTTTTGGGTTTTGGTTATTTTGAGATCAAGGTTTTATTTAAATGGCAAATTTTGATAATATTGATAATATTACTACACATGATTATATCCCTAGTATGGAGTCAGAAAATCCTAATAATACCCCAAATACTTCACAATACACAGCAAAAAAACCTAGGAAACAAACATCTTCGATTTGGGAGCATGTTACATTAGATCTTATAAATCAAACTAGGTGTTATTGTAATTATTGTAATACAACATACACATGTCCTAGGAGAGGGGGTGTAGGTCACATTTCTAGACATTTACAAAAATGTATAGAAAAACATAATAAAAATGAAAATACAGATTTAAA